>QAXD01000180.1:479349-490841 GCA_004335575.1 Haematococcus sp. NG2
AAGGCAGAAACTGGGCTAAAAAGCACAAGGCCGCCGCCCGCTGACCTACAAGCCACACAAACAGTAGGGGTGAATGAATGTACGTCGTCACACTGGGGGAGAAAGGGAGGGGTGGGTACCGCCCGCAACCCCGAGCAACAAAGCAAAGGGAGAAGCTCAACTGGGTGAGGGATAACAGCGGGGGGGTAGTCAGAATAATAATATTAACACGGCGTTTCACAGATGGGGTCTAGCCATGACAGGTGTGAACCAATTGCTGGCCCTGTGGCTCATTCTCTCAGGCTCCACAAGCCAACTGAAAGCTGTGATATGCCGCTGTTATGTTATGTCATACCGCAGGGGGGGGTGTTGCAGTGACAGCTAAGTGAAGGTGGTGGTGTCTCACGTAAGGGTGCGGTGTGTGCAGTCAGTGCCGTGAAGGGTGCACGCAGGCGATTGGCACTGCTGCTGTTGCTGCTGATACATTGCAACCCCCCACAGCACGCTGAACAGTCACTTACTTCCGCCTCAATCCATTCCATCCGTGTTATCATTCTTATTCTTCTTACTGTATTTTTATTCTTATTATTATTAGTATTAATCCATTTCATGCCCCTCACCTGCGCATCCGGTCCAGCTCCCGTTTCAGAAGCTCATTCTCACTGCGCGTGAGCCCCAGCTCGCCCTCACATGCCTGCCACGCACAGTAGGGCGTGCACAAAATGTGTTACTGAGCGCATGCCGCATGCCTTGACCTTGTGCGGCATGGAATGAAGGTCATTACACTGAAGGGAAAGGGAGCATGGAGAAGCATGGTGGAGAGGAGGATGGAGGAATCGCAGCACCTGGGCTGATGCGAAACGCTATACCAAACCAGGTCAGGATACGGCTGGCATTATAGGCGTGGCATGTTATCATATGGTATCTGTTCATTTGGTATGCTCATATGGTATGTTGTCACGGTGCTCACCTCCAGCCGGCCGCGCGCTGCGCCCACCTCGGACATGGCATCCTGCAGCTGTGCGCGTGCCGCACGAAGCTCCGTCTGCGTCACGTGCAGGTCGCTTCTGCGGCCGGCCGGGCAATCAAGCCGCAAAGGTTGTACGCGTCCATGCACTTCAAGGGTTTTAGGGTTCAGGGGGGATGTTGCGCACTGTCGCGCTTGAAAGAATGTGGCAAGCTACCTATTGTGTAACGGGCGGTTGAGTGGTCCCAGGCTGGGGTGGTGGAGCACCTACAGACACCCCAAGTCAGGCACCGACCGACGTGCACCGAACCAGAGGGTTAAGGGTTCAGGGTTAGGGTTTGGTTTTTATAGTTCAGTTACGTTTGCAGCCACCACTCACATCGTGCGCTCCAGGTTGGCACAGGCATCACGGCAGCGCTCGTTTGCAGCCACCACGTCGGCCGCCGCTGCACCCAGCGCACCCCCTTGCTTAGCATCCTCGTCCTGCGGGCATTTGTGCGCACAAAAGCAGATCAGGGAAGACAGCAAGCACCCCCTTGCTCAGCATCCTCGTCCTGTTTTTGTTTGTTTGTTTGTTTGTTTGTTTTGTTCCTTGTCCTGCGTGCTTGCACATGCATGTGTGCGCACATCAACAGGTCAGGGGAAACAGTAAGGGGTGCAGCGCGGATGAGAGCACACCACGCAACAACCACGGGGCAGGCCTGCAAATAAAGGACAGCAAGTATAGTACAGTTGCACAGCTCCTCACAACCCTGCACCCTTCTGCTTTGCTTCCCAAATGCACCAGCCAAACCACTGCCCTGCCCCTGTGCACCCCAGGCCTGTGATGCAGCACTGACGTTAAGGATCAAGAAATTTCAGGGATCAAGCTCTCAGAGTTCAGGGCCGCGGGGTTCAGGGCCTATGGTTTAGGGGTATCATGCGCACTTGACACAGCAACCTTTACCCTCACCTAGGGTGTAGGGTTCAGGAGTATCACGCACACCTGACGCGACAACCCATGCCCTTACCCGGTATGGGCCCCTTGTACCCCTTGTACCCCTTATACCGCAGGTTTGACTGCGCGAAACCATGTAATGGTGATGATAACTCATCATGATGAACCCTTACCCTCACCTCGCGCTGCTGCTCCTGCTCCTTCAGCGCTGCCTCCAGCTGGGCCAGACGTGCCTCCTTGGCAGCCAGCTCACTGCGGTCATGGCAGTACACCGTGAGAGCAGTACACCATGAGAGCAGTACACCGTGAGAGCAGTACACCGTTAGAGCGGTACACAGTGGGAGCAGTACATAGTGAGGGAGGTACACTGTGAGAGCAGTACGTAGCAAGAACAGTACATAGTGAGGGAGATGCGCTGCGGGAGCAGTACATAACGAGAGCAGTGCACAGGAAGAGCAGTACATAGGTAGAGGGACGCAGTTTGAGAGCAGTACATAACGTTGTACTGTGCGGGCAGTATGAAGCAGTACACAAAAACAGCAGTACACAACAACAGCAGTACCAAGCAGTACACAGTGAGAGCAGTACCTAGCGGTACGCAGTGGGGCCACTGACCCTTACCCTCACCTGTCCCCTGACCCTTATGCTCACCTGCCCCCCGACCCTTACCCTCACCTGTCACCTTACCCATACCCTCACCTGTCCCCTTAGGCCCTTGCCCTCACCTGCCCCCTGAACCTTACCCTTACCTTTAACCTTACCTTGACCCTCAAATTTACCCTGAACCTCACCTGCGTGCGGCCTCCAGCTGCCCACACGCCTCCGCCAGCTTTTTCTGCCGCGACCTGAACGCCCGGGCCACCTGGCCATGTGTGCATCAGTGGGTGGTGGGCTGGTTGGTTGGTTGTTGGTTGTGTGCTGGTATGTGTGTTGGTTGTGTGTTGGTTGTTTGGTTTTTGTGTGTTGGTTGTGTTTAGCTCGCATCGTGCATGGCAGCGTGAGAGGATGTGAAGTGCTTGTTCAGGGTTCCAGGGTTTAGAGCGGTGTGGCATGGCCCTTCGGCTTGAGGCTTGCTGTGACTTATCAAGGTCCTAGGGTTTAGGTTCGAACAGGTTGCAACCCTCGGCCTCTGAGCGCATCCAACACCACTCAGACGCACGTGCAGCGGTGTGAACTACCGCTGAGCTTAATGGGTCAGTTGGACCGCTGCAGATTTAAAAGTATTGTTGAGATTATTGTTGAAAACTTGAAATCAAACACACACAACAATCCAGCAGGCCCCCTGCTGACCCTGCATGAGCCGTCAATCCTCTTCCTTCATCCCAAATGCTAACCTTTAAGACCCCATAACCCTAGACTGTGCTGCAGCAACCCTCAACCTGGAACCCAACCCCTAAACCCCAAGCCCCTTGGACTCTAACACCTACAATCTTAAGTGTAAAACAGCGTAAAACTGTAAAAGTGTAAAACAGCGTACTTGGCCAGTCCTCCTCACCTGCACCATGACCCAGCCAGCGCCGGCAGTGAGCAGATGTGCCGCTGCAGCCTCCAATGACACAGGGCCCCTGGCCCCCCCACGCTCAGTGCTGCCGCCTTGGCTGCTGCCACGTGCACCTTGCGCGTTTGCAGTCTTTGCACTGCTGCTGGATTGTGCAGGGGCAGCTGCGCCCCCAGTGCTGCCGCCCCGTGCTGGTGCCTCAGGGCCGCTGCCGCTGGTGCTTGGGGCGCTCATGCTGGCTGCGCTGGGGTTGGTTGCGTGCACGCCAGAGCTGCTGCGGCTGGTGTCCTGTGGGCCTGTAACGCAACACAACATACAGCAGCACACCACAGCGTTCAGCTGCTTGCCTCATGGGCATGCGTCGTGCGGGAATGCAGGATCATTCCCTTGGCAGAGCCAGTGCGAGCGCAGCGCATGGTGCAGAAGCCAAACATGTGTAAGTGGAGCGTGCATGCATGCTCGCTTATGAGCAGCTGCGCATGAGCACGCTCTGGTTGCATGGGGTCAATGGGACAAGGGCACATGTGCAATGGGCAGATGCGGGCCCGCTCCGTGCGTTGACCAACCTGCGGTGTCTTTCACCTCCACATCCTTGCCCTTTCTGCTGGTTTTGCTCGCGGCTGCCTCCTTCCGGCCTTGACCCTGGTCCTTGCCAGCCCGTAGGTCACGTTCTGCACCTATAGACGCCATTTCACACGCATAAGTTACGTTCGCCTTGAGAGGCCTGGAGTTGACTGAACCCTGCTTTCAATGCTGTAGCAGGGGATCACGTCAAACAGCGCTTGCAGCTTGCTGTATATGCAGGTTTATGTGTTTGTACATTCGCAGCAGCGCGCGGGCAGGACAACACCGCTTTTACCACCACACCCTCACAGTGAGATGGATCGGCTTCGAGGGCATCCCACAAACACGTGGCTTGCCCATATGCCGGCGCCTAGGGCAACTCGGGCTGCATCGTGCGGGGATCACGCTGCAGTTGTCCACGTGGAAATGTGAGGCCCCCAGCTGCTGTCCCGCGACGACGACATCGTCTACAAGCTGATCGCTCACTGGGAAAAGCTTGGTGTATGATGCACTTGCTTCATTTGCTCAATCTTGATGATACGATGAAGAGGTATGCGGGAAGCCAGGATGCGTCCAATAGCGCCAGCCGTGCTTCCGCAAGTGGTCCCGTGCCACATGTAAGCATGTTTTGTCAAAGGTGGGGAGGGAATGCTTACCCACCTTGCTGGTTCTGCAAGAGTGCTGTGCATGATGGGTACCCAGCGCCTCAACGGAAACTTCAGCTTTGAGTATCAGAGCTTGGGGCTTCCCGTCCAGATTGGCGCAATTGCAGGTAACACTGGTATGAAGTTGTTGCTCAGAAGAGTGTTATCACACAAATGCTCCATTAGCTCCATGAGAGCAATTCCCTTGCCGTCCTTACTGGAACACCACACCCACACGTGATCTGGGCACCAAACATCCCATGCATGCAGTGGCGTGCACCCCGGATGCAGGCGAACACGTTGCACGTGCTCCCTATGGTTTTTGAGGACACCATCATGTCGCATAGTATCACTGCGTTGTACTGCTGATATGGAGCGAGCAGTCACATCACCACGCAGCAAGCAAATGTGACCTTTACATACTGTAGGTGCGTGCCCACAGCTTTTCAGGCTACTGTACACCCACTTTGTACATGGGTCAAGGCTGCATCCCTCCCTAAGCACACACAATATACGCACATACCTATACAGCATATATAGACGGTGCGCAACAGCGCAGCACGCCCAGTCAGACTCCAATATGCCAGACACCTGCAGGTGAGCTTCCGGTGATGAGTGCGATGCTTGCCACACTGTGTGGCAGTGGTGTGGGGAGCAGTGGTTGTGCTTTGACTGGTCAGGCGTGCCTCAAATGACAGTAGCAGCTGGGCCATGACCACATCCGAAACCAAATGATTGTGGGCTGCTTGAAAAGGTGCTGCATGTACATTGACAAGAGCCAGAACCTACACTGTTGGGCTGGGCTTGTGCAGGGCTGCCTGCTGCTCAGCCAGCCAAGACTCGCAGCAGCTACAGTAGAGGGTAGAGGGTAGAGCAGCAGCTACAGTGCCTTGCTGCTGCTGTGCTTGAGGTGATGTGCTGTGGTGATGTGGATTGCTGGATTCATGTGGTAATGCGGATGGACAATGGAGACGGATGGAAGTCTGTCATACTGGTTTCAGTTGCGAGCACAGTTGTGCTTCCCTGCCTACAGCCACAGTGATGGTAACGTTCAGGGCTTCAGGCGCCCCATCACCGTGCACTCGCGCACCACAGCACTAGCACAGCTGCCCTCCCATGCCCTTCACATGTGCAGCACGTGCGGCGCGTTGAACTGGAGCGCCTGCATGCCCCTCAGCCCCTGCCGGCTACGCAGCAGCACGAGGCATGGCGTCACACCCCCGGTCACACCAAGCACCGCCTGGTCAACAAGCGAGCTCGTATCGCTCCAGTCGTCCTCGTTGTACCCATCCTGCCCATACTCTATGCCTGCCCCCTCGTTCACCTGCTGCGGCCCCAGCTCTTCTCCCCTCTCATCCTCCCCCACTCTTCCACCTGCTGCTAAGGTCCCCATTTGTGCGTTCCCCGCCCCTTGCACCAACCCCCCCGACAGCTGATCCACTCCGCTCCTCACACCCCACGGGTCCTCAGCCACACTTGAGGCCACGATGGCAGCGTGCTGCAGGTCGTCCTGCCTCAGCGCGCTTTGTACCGCCTCCCAAGGGGCAGGCCGCGGTACAACTGCCGGCGTACTGCCAACCGCCGCCGCGTCAATCACGATCAGGGTGGGCAGTGCAGTGACCAGTGCGCGCTTGGCGTCTGACAGCTGGGCTGCCTGGTGCGCCGGGTGGTTGTGGTGGTTGAGGCAAAAGGGTGACAGCCACACGCCAGCCTGGTCAGGCGGCAGCAGCGGCTCCATGGCCTGCGGTTGGTTCAGTTGGTGGGTTGTTGACATCTTTCAGTGCTTCGGTTGTGGACATTTTCAGTGCTTGGGTTGTGGACAGCTTCGGTGCTTCCTTTGCAAACTATGTGGCAGGCACAGGGACTCGGCGCCAAATGTCATGCTGCCACAGCTGTGTTACCCAGCAGGGTTCAGGCCATTCAGGGTCTAGGGTTAGGGTTTGGGATTCAGGGAGATGCTTGGCCCAGGTCCCAACCTTTGGGTTGGAAATGCTTAGAAAATAGCGATCTGTAACAGTAAAGCGAAAGCGGCATGCTTTTCTGCTGACAGCTGGGTACACAATGGGAAAAGAAAGGTTCCTGGTCACAGCCCGGGCACCTCGCACCCACCTGAATGTGCTCATCGATCAGCTCCACAATTTGCCGCATGCTGGCGTCCCAACCGGGCCTCAGCCAGCAGTAGTACAGCACGTTGTGGGTGGCTTCACCCGGGCCGAGCGTCTCAATGAATCTGGGTGCAAGAGCAGCAGGGGCGGGAGGAAGCAGGGCGAGCGCACAGAGTCGCGGTGAAGTGTGGGCCAAGTGCAGCGGTCAAGCGCAGGTCAAGTGCAGTAGTCAAACGCAGGTCTCATACCAGCAAGGCAGCAGTTCATTTGTGACTCATGCGTGCGGAAGGAAGGAACAGTGCGTGAGAGAGCGTGTGCTTGCCGTGCGTGCAGGGCCATAGCAGCAGGCGGCCAGTGCACGTGCACCCAAAGTCCCACACACTCCCACACACAGAGTTTTGAGGCATGACAGCCGCACTGGCCCATTGCTGCCGCCCCACATGGTGATGGCCTCGTGGCTCACTTGATTTCAACACAGGCACGGGTCATGCGTCAGTTCAAGCATCACGTGACAGTGGTATGTGATGCGCCCGTGTCATGTTATAGCAGTGGCATGCACTGGCAGCACTGCGGCAGCTGGACAAAATGTTGGTGCACATGGACAAGGGCAGACACGCAGCACAGCTCACTGCATCCAACCATCAACCACCAATGGAGCATGCAATGCTGATCAGCCCGTGACTGGCCGAAGGCTCATGTAACATGAACATGAGCAACCACCAACCACCAATTATCAACCATCAACCATCAGCCGCAAACCACCAACCGCACCTGCAGCGCCGGTCGCGCGTGCCCGGCATCACCAGCTGCCCCAAGAGCTCCTCTGGGGTCAGGCTCCCAAACCCACCGTCCGCCCCTCTCCCACCCTTGCCCCCCCTTCCACCTTGGCCCCCTTCCCCTGCCCCACCCCCCTGCCCTATAACACAACCCCCCTGCCCCTCCTCAGCCCCGACACTCTGCTGCTCTTGGTCGCCTGACCCTTGGGGGTGCTGGCTGTGGGGTCCTGGTCCCCTGGTTCCCCGCCCCCCAATGCCACACACGCGCTGCAGGTAAGCCAGTGACACGCCCACATCCAACAGCCCAGGCTTCCCAGCGTCCAGCTACAGTCACGTGCATGCGCATGAGCAGGGAGCGGTGTGTGTGTCAGCACATGCGGGCACGTGAGCAGGGAGCAATGTGTGTCAGCACAGCCAGTAAGCGACACCCCCAAATCCACGGGCCCAGGCTTCCCAGCGCCAGCTGCAGTCATACGCATGCGACGTGCATGCGGCATAAGCGTGAGCAGGGAGCAGTGTGTGTCAGCAAGCTTGGACAGCTTGGAGTCATGGGCACGCGCGTGAGCAGGGAGCGGTGTGTGTCAGCACATTCATGCGCGTGAGCAGGGAGCAGTAAGCAGGGAGCAGTACCTGCTTGGACAGCCAGTAAGGTTGGACGCGCTGCGCGAGCACATAAAAACAATTGAAGGCGTAGACATCTATCTATGTCTATCTATCTATCATCTATCTATCAATTTACATGTGTGTGTTGGTACAGGACAGTGCACATGTAACAACACAGCATGTTCCATTACACCCTGTGCCCCCGTGCGTAGCACGGGTCCCCACTGCCCTCGTAAACTACAATATAAGATACAGTATAAGTTCGCGCGATTGCCACAAGCGCACTCACGTCAGGCCCCGCGCCTGCCAGGGAGGCGGCGCGTGAGGCCGCGCGTGACGCGGCGCGGGAGGCCTTGGACGCGGCCCTTGAGGTAGGCGACAGCGCCACGTCCTGTGCAGCCGCCTGCATGCAATCGATATAATCATCGATATAGTTTTGTACATATGTACATTTGCTTTCACCACGTTGACTTTTTAGATGTTCTATTAATGCTTCTGAAGGCTTCAGGCTTTGGTAAAGCTGATGAAGCAGAACCTGGAACAGCTGGACTTCCATCACTGGGGAGTTTGTACATGTATATGGGTTATATTATGCACGTGCCGCACCAGGCACACTGTCTACTGTTTGCTGTGCACTGTGTATGCACTACGCACTGTACAACAAGCCACATGGTTGTGCGCACTGCAGTCTTATATGTATGAAGCAATGTACTATGTATTACTGCCGGGCCAGTGCAAGTGCCACGACGATGCCATTGCTGCAGCCAAGCTGCAACAGGCTCCATCCAGCAGTAGGGTGCGGCCGCATGTGGTTCAGCACACGACAGCTGGCCCAGGAAATGCAGCGGAACCCTAAGCTCTAAACCCTAAACCATAAACCCTATGTGCGCGACGGTGAGATGGGAAGGATAGGACAACAGCCGCGCAGGACAGGATGCATGTGGGATGTGTGCACAGAGAGGCACGTGTCTTGTTCTTGTGACCACTGTGTGTTAGTCAGTCATTCACTGAAACGGCCGTGTGCACGTGCCGAGTACTGTTTACCAAGCACTGTGCAAGCCAGTCACTCAGTCAGCCAGCCAGCCAGCCAGTCATTCAGTCAGGTATGATTGTGGACCTCCTCACAGTGTCATCCCCTCCTTGTGGGTGTTCAGTGGGGTGATGTGAAGCAGCAGACGGCTCCACAGGCTTCTGCTCTGCAGCCAGGACACCAGAGCCAGCGCGCCAGGCATGTGTTTGCGCCTGCGGTACATGACCACCACATGCTGCACAGGCTGCTTTGCAGCTAGCACCAGCATGTCAAGCACTTTGCGCACACTGGACTTTGTGCAGTAGCAGCAGCACACGTGCTGGCGCATGTGACGTGGTGCACAGGTGCACGATCGTCACCCTGCCAAACCATGCAGCTTGCATGCAGCTGCTATGCATGTCCAAAGCTATGCAGCTAGCTCTCCACAGCCTTTGGCCATGTGTGGCATGAGGTGGCTCGCATGCAGGTAGGCTGTCACAAGCATGTGACAGGAAGCATGTGCAACACGGCGCTTGTTGAACATCTCAAGGGGCCCCTCACCTGCAGCTGCAGGTTGCTCCTTGGAACTGCCGCAGCCCATGCTGTTGTGATACTGCCAGCACTGTGGTGTGGTCAACAAATGCTTAGGGTTCTTACTGCTTATATTTTCATATGCGACTCAGCAACCATAAGCGCAACGCTCTCATTTGCCCATACTGGCTCAATCCTGAGATCTGTTCCAGGGCGCGGGTTGCCACCAACAACTGACATTGCTGCAGCATCCCATTCAGTGCTTCATTTCATTGTTTAGGCCGTCCTTCTGAGCCGACATCGTCGTTGGGCTGTCCAGGGCTTAGGTTCAGGGTTTGGCCCGCGCGTATGGCTGAGGCTGGGTTCCGGGGCTGGACGATGTAGATCTGCTTGTGCTTGTGCGCCTCAAATGCCCGCATGGCTGCCTCGGCTTCTTCGCGGGTCTGAAAAGCCGAGATGACGAAGCTGTTGTCGTTGTCATCAATACGCAGCAACTCCCATACGTCATCAGCTTTGGGATCGGCCTGGTCCCCAAATGATGGCCCTGAGCAAGCATGGCCATGCATCATGTGCATGACTGCGCATCCAGCTGCACCTAGGCCACATGCGTGCAACAGGAGCAGGCTGCGGCTGCTGCGGCTGAGCATGGCGGGACGCAAGTGCTGTCCAAGCACTGCACGAGGCAGCAGCAAGCTGCGCAACTGTGCCACTGCCATGCGTACAGCAAAGTGTATCGATCTTTTGTCAAAGCACAGTTCTCGCGCAAGAAATGAATGAGATCTACAGTGATTGAATTTCAGCTTCATGCTGCTGCTCATGCAGCTCACACATACACAGATTACACACATCTCACACACCCATGAGAAACACACCAACACAGCTGAAACTGTTGGCTTGTAAATGGTACATGGAAGGCTGTGAACTCGAATGTTCTCCAATGCTCTGCTGCATCCCGGATCACAGTTCACAGCTCTCAAACCCTAAACCCTTATGGCGTTAACCTTAGGAGGTCGCATGCGGGCTTTCGCAGGCCACACTGCACACAATACTCAGCTTCATCAGCTCATTTCTTTTCTTTTCATCAGCTACTTACGCACACGGCAAAGCCCAGTGACCCTGGTGCCATTCATGTGGTACATGTCAACATGTGACCAAAAACAGCCGATATCGCCATACAGGCCAGTAAATGCAGATGCCTTCATGCTCAACAGCACCTGGCAAGCTGCCACTATGCCTTCCAAAGAGCCCTGCAGATCCATAGCATCCCATTCCAGACGCAGGGGCCACTAGCATCCTTGGTTGCATGAAAAACTGTCCTTGATTGCTGAACCCTTCGTGCTCGTGCCTATCAACCCTCAGCTGCAAAGCTGAAACGGCCCGAGCTGGCTCAGACCGCACGCACAGCACCCCACATCAGTCACAAAAAGTGAAACAAGTGTCGCACAAAGTGAAACAAGTGCCTCAGCAGCTGAGCCCCGGGGCCCAGAACACGCACGGGCAGGGTTTGCACAGCCATGATCAGCTGCTGTACAGCTGCACCACCGTACCGCCTTGCGTACTGTGTACTGCTGCACCGTTCATGATCACCTGGAGTACAGCTTGATGCATCCCCTGCATGGGCAGCAGCACAGCTACTGTAGTGCAGCGCAGCATAAGGCACATCCTTCTTTCTGATCTCACAGCGGGGTGCGTCCGGTGGACGCTTGCACATCGTGAGCTTTGTGAGATGCTTGCAACCGTCCATGAACAAGCTCTGGAGTTGGCAGTGGCTCACATCCAGGGCTGTCAGGTGGCTGCAGTTGGTCACATATAAATGCTCAAGGGCAGTGGCCCCTTTCAGGTCAAGGTGTGAGATGGGCGAGGAGGAGAGGGTCAAAGA
>QAXD01000181.1:0-78721 GCA_004335575.1 Haematococcus sp. NG2
GCAAAGCCGTGTAATGATGATGATGATGATGATGATGATGCACACCAAGTTGCTGGCAAAGCCGAACGACCAGTTGCAGCCGCAAGCTACACAGCGACAGGAATCCCTAAACCTGGAGATGCTCCCTCGCACGGTAGGTGCAGCCCTGCCAACCTCCCACTCTGCACGTCCTCACACCACTGCTGCTCAAGGGGCTGGTTCTTCAACCCATGCACTGGGTCCTAGCCCTCAATCAGCAGATCCAGGGTCTGAGTCAGACAGTGCAGGCAGTGGCTCCAGCAGGTTTGACACCGACGACGAGGAAGAGCAGGCGCAGCGGCCTCGTGCCCCCTCACACGCGTCCCATGGCGCCACGCCTGTGGGTGCCTCCTCTCAGCCGCGCTCACGTCAGCTGTCTGGTGCCGCAGGGACAGGCTTGAGCAGCTTCAGGCCCTCACAGCAGCATCGCGCCACCTCCCGGTCATGAAAGCCGGGCAGCAGCAGAGCCACCCACACAAGTGGTGTGCAGAGCTCAGCAGCAGGGGCCAGGTCCATGCTGGCCATTGCTGCTGCGCACGCGATTGCTGCAGTGGATGGGGCACGGGGTTCACATGCACGGGTGAGCTCCAGTGGTGACACGGCAGGAGGCCGAGAGGCAGCTGTGGGAGCACAAACCCATCTGGTTGCCCCAGCTGCTGGCGAACATCAGGAGGGCGCAGAGAGCCGCAGTGGAGCTGCAGCCAGCATGACAGCAGGAGCAGGGCCTGTTGCTGAGGGCCAGGAGCATGTACCCGCAGCTCCTCAGAACAGCAGCACAGATCAGCACGCCGGACCAGCTCCATGGGTCGCCCCATCTGTGCTTATGCAACAAAGCAGCCAGAACCAACAAGCCGCCAGCAGAGTGTCTGCTTCAGGCATTCACCTTGAGGGGGGTGGTCATGTGCCCGCTGCAGGGTCGATGGAGGCAGATGCTTCATTTCGTCTTCATCCAAGCACACACCTGTCACAGGTGGTGCAGCACCCACAGCCAGATGCATCTGCCAGATTCCAGCTGCCAGTTGGTCAGGGAGCCCGCAATGGTGGCTATGGCAGCATGCCTCATGTTCCTTCCAACGTTGCGCTTCGCCGTCGCAAGAACCTGCGAGCCCGGCTGAAGGACGTGCAGCACTTGAAAGGCCTCAAGAAGATCAAGGTTTGGCTCAAGCACATGTCATGTTGGTGTCCGTGCACACCGCCTGCTGCTCCTCCTACCCACTCACACCGCGATGTGCCCAACCACCTGCTGAACCTCCACCGCCGCCTGCCTCTGCACACAGAGTCACACACTGAAGATCGCGGCGGCCGGGGCCTCGCACCAGGCAGGGCCCGGGCCCACCAGCAGACGTGCTGGCAAGCCACCTGTATCCCTCCTATCACTGGCCCTTGATGGTCTCATCGCCTTGGCCATGCTACTTTCCCTGCTGCTGTTTGTCCGCTGCTCCGGTTTGGCCAACAGTGGCCGGCTGCCCATGGAAAGCGCTTACAATATCTATGATGCAGACCAGATCGCCCCGGCGCGGCCCTTCATGCTGAAACTGAGCCTGCCTGCCTCTGCTGGGCCAGATACACCTGCACCAGGCAGCCCTTCCCGCTGGGCATCAGGGACACAAGATCCCTCTGGTCTGCAAAAGCTGTCTGATGGGTACAACGCCCTCAGAGAGCTTATGGACACTTATGTGAGTTCTGCGTGACAGCAACCTGGCCTGCATGCATCCATAGGCTGCTTTGGTGGGTATTGTAGGCAATTTCATCGGATGTCCTGGCATAGCCGTCTTGGCTGCCTGCAGGTGTGGGGCTGTTGCACAGCGATCAGCAACACATGCTCCATCCCATGCCTTCTCAACGGCATGGCCCTGCTGTTTACACCACGTCCACAGGCGCTGTATGGGCTCTGCCAATTCTGTGTCCTGCTGCTCCTGGTATTGCGGCTGGTGTCTTTGTCAGGCGTCCAGCCACACATGGCGCTAATCCCTGCTACACTGGCTGGGGCCACGCCAGCACTCACCCACTTGGCTCTTGTGATGGCGCCAGTGGCGCTCGTGACTGCTGGTGGCCTGGTAGGTGTTTGCCCATGGCTTAGGGCATGCTGTGTGCATGCTATGAGGCAAGCACAATGGTTGCTCATGCACGCCTGCTGTTGATGCTCCACCATACTTGGACCTGGTCCAGAATATGAGCTGGCAGCTGTGTCATTGCTCCGGCGCAGTTGACCACACTGGGCCCATTCAGCGCTGGCTTCTCGTCGCTGGCTGATTCAGTGCAAGTCTTAGGAGAGGTGCTGGTGGCGCATACTGGCTTTGACCTGTTTGACGCCGTCAGGGAGGTGAGGTTCTGGACTGAGGCCTGCGCACTGGGGCATGTGTGCACTGTGTGGGTCATAGCGGGGCCAGGCTCAGCCCGTTAGCAGCCCAACCACATCACTCATATGCCTTTTTCCACAGTTCCTAGTTGACAAGCGTTGCACTGGCTTACCTCTGCGTGCCACCTGCAGGTTGTGCAGTCAAGTGCGTCTGGCCCAATCCAGGCATCTCTCGTTGTCTTCACAGTAGTCGTCAGCATCGTGCTCCTGCAGCTACTTGTCAGCACGTGGGTGGTGGCCAGCCTGCTGCTCATTTTCACACCCTTGAAGGCGACAGTGGCACAAGAAGCGAGCCTTGCACAGGTGCGACGCCAACCTGTCCCAGGGTACGATGTTCATGCACTGCATGCGCCAGCCCCAGGGATGCAGGCCAAAAATGGTTCAGCAACAGGTAGCCGGTGCTTGTTTGCAACCGTATGGTTCACTCACATGCGCACGTCGTGTAGGAGGCCGGGCACCTGCTGCACTGGTGGAGTGCGAGGATGCGGCGCAAGGCACCCAGCAGCACCGCGGTACAGCAGCTCATTGCGCATATCCTGCGCACACCACCAGCAACACTGGCTACTCAGCCGTTGCAGCGTGCTCGTTCCATGCCATCGGCCAGCAGAATCTCAAGCCGCAGGGGCAGCGTGTGCCCCGTGTCCGCTGACACAGCAGACCCAGGTCTTGATCTGTGCTACACACAGCATCAACCAACATCCCTCAGGAACAGTTTTGTGCAGCTTGTACAGAGAAGTATCACTGGGAAGCGTGTGTCTTTCAATAACAGAGTAGCAGCGGGGCCGGAAAATGGTGCCAGTGCTTCAGGAGCAGCCAGCCCACGGTCTGCTGCCTCGCTCTGCTCATCAGAAGCAGGGCACAATTTCAGTACAATCGCGTACAATGCTGACGAGCCAGCTGGGCTTGCTGCACCCTCCTCCCTGGGAGACAGTGCTGGTGAAGGCCAGGATGGCGCCATGCTTAGGATCCGCGCATCGTTGCGTGAGGCGGCTCAGCAGGGTCTGAGATCGTTTGCGGCACGTCAACAACCATGCGACTCATCGCAGCACAACCTGCGGCCTCCGGCACATCCCAGCCGCTTGTTCCTGCTGCCCAGGCGCGCCAAAAGCAGCAGTGGTGCACCACAAGTGCATGCTGCAGAGCAGGAGAGTGTGCTGCCCCTGCCAGCGGCTGTACCCTTCCTGCCAGCACGCAAGCTGCGGTCAGTTCTGAGCACCTCCGGCCAGCTGATACGCGATGCCACAGCTGCATCAACAGCTGCAAGTGGGCAACAGCTCGAGCTTCTGACCTCTGCGCTGGCTCCAGCGGGATGCACACACGGTGCTTCTGAGCCGCTGCCGCACTGCGCTGTGGAACTAGGGCTCAGCTTTGCAGCAGGTATCGAGTATGGATCAGACACAGCTAAGGAGCAAGTGAAGCTGCCTTTGTCTGATCCTGATGTAGCAGGCAGCAGCAGAGTGATAGGGCGGGAAACAACACCGTGTGGTGCAACTGCCATGCCCAAGCCGCATTCGCCACGCAGTGTCACCAGGCCGAAACTGCTTCAAGGCACACGCCGTCCTCGTCCTGGTCTACCTGGGCAGGAGGCAAGAGCATCTGCTGCTGCAGCCCCTGCTGCAGCGCCACACGTCAGTGAAAGCAGATCTTGCAGTGGTCACAACAGCAGGAGGGGCAGAAAGCGGTCAGCGGACAAGAGGGCATTTTTGGCTGAGCAGTTGGGCCACACCCTCCGCTCCATGCTCTCAGCGCGGCAGGCAGTCTCCAAAGTTGATGTGCTTGCAGCAGCTGCAGCTTTGTTGGCTGCTCCTGGTGGCGCTGAGCCTGTGAGCCCTCAAATGCCAATGTGGGCTACCCGCTCCGTGAGTCGTGAGTCTCAACCCTGCACCTCGAGTCTTGAGGGTCGTGGCATCCGCGCGTGGCGGTCCGTGACAGACAGTGGCTGTGCACCTTCTGCCCATGAGGGTGTGTCAGGACAGGGTGGCCATCCTAAGATGCGTCAACACCAGCTGATTCGTTCAGCTTCCTCAATTTGCACGTTCACAGCGATGCAGCAGCTGGACAGTGGCCATGCCTTGAGTCGTTTTGCGCCGCCAGCCGCAACACAGCCAGAGGATGAGGGCTGCAGTGAAGTGGGTACCTGTCACCTGCCACGCAGCACGCTGGATGGGAGTGCGCCACTCCTGAGCACAGCAGCATCCTCACACCTGAGGGTGAGGCGTGGAAGCAGTGGGAGGTTCAGTGCGAATGGCACATCACCGCGGCAGGACGACGCTGGTGCAGCCCTTCAGCTGCACACCAACACACACAAGGCTGGGGTCGTGAGCTCAGAGGCTGCACAGACCAGGGTTTCCCTGCCAGGCAGAGCAGACGACTCGACCTCCGACTCAGCGCGCAGCGAGGACGAGCAGAGCAGCCCATTTGACTGCACTGGCTTTGGCACCGTTGAGATTGAAGAGCCAGAGGCAGCGTGGTCACCTGCGGTGGTGGCGAACACAGAGCCTCTGCTGATGGCGCAGGGCAACCATGGGCCCGATCACAGCATGTGGGTTGCCAATGTGTCAGTAGCTGTGCAGGCGCAGCTGCTGGCATCAGAGGCGATGTTGCGAGAGCAGAAGGTGAATATGATAGTGTGTGGCTCCTCTCCAAGGAGGAGCCGTCAGGTTATGTTTGTGCAAGCCGAGGGTTGCATGCTTTGGCCATGGCATGCAAGAAAGCTCCTGGTGCCAAGCAAGACCATTTCAAGGGTGTGCTGATGGGCTGATTGCCTATCATGGCCGGTCCTCCTGACACCTCACAAGCTGTTCCTCTGCACACTGCAGGTGCTGGAGCAGGAGCTGCAGCAAATGCTGGCACAAGCCGCTGCTCTCTTCGCAGGTGGCGGGGGCACCCATAACAGCCAACAGCCTGCTGCAGATGACATGGGCGAGAGGATGATCATCCTGCCAGCAGCAGAAAGGGCACATGAGGCACCTGCCAGCACTCAGGCAGCGCCGAGCCAGGTATGCTCATCACAGCAAGCATGCACCTCATCACAAGTGCAAAAGATGGGGGAGAGCACATCACCGGACGAAGACGTCCCAGAGTACTTGGGCAACGATGTGGGGAGCACCGAACATGCATTCATTGCAGTACCTGACCTCATTGTCAGCGCAAACACTGAGGGCTGCCCAACAGCAGCACAGCAGCCCCACGACATCGACGTGCAAGTCATCACACCGCAGGCCATGCAAGTGGATGATGCACAGGGACTGCGGGCCAGCAATGCATGGGGTGGCTCAGCCACTATGACCAACCCCAGACCGCGCAACACGTGGGGAGCACTAAGAGGTGTGCCCTCCACCAACGGCTCAACTCTGCAGCAGCTGCAGGCTTCACTAGAACGCGCCCGGGCAGCCAGGTATACGAGGGTGCCATCTGGAGCACCTGTTGCTCCAGCAGCAACAGCAGCAGCCGTGGCAGCTGCATCCAGTACTGGTGAAAGCCAGTCAACACCTGTGCAGCTGCATGTGGTATACATAACCTCAAAACCAATGTCCTAAGGGTTGTCATTCAGCTGAGGACCCAGAAGCTGCGTGCGCCATTCTACTGCTTGCACTGCCATGTGCTTGGCAAGGCGCTCGCATCTTAGGGAGTAATGAAGCATGCTCAGGGGAACAGGCAGGGCAGATGGGTAGACAGCATGCCAATGGTCATCATGAGGGCATGGATTCTTCCAACTGAAAAATCACTATTTGCCTCAGTACCGTACCGCGATTTATCTATTTGGATAGCATGATGCTCACATCACTGTGTCATTTAGTGGTTGAGTTGACTGCCTGAACGGCACATCATGGTAGCTGTGAGCATAAGGCGGCACTCTACTCCTTGTTGTCAGGATAATACAAGCTGTGGTACGCCACTGGTAATCTTGATTTGAGTTGAGCATTGTCATTGTTAACCCGAACATCATGAGAGGTGGGAGTTGTTTCACTTCCACTGTGGCATGCTGTGTGATTGCAATCGTGGATTGCAATGCTGATCCTGGCATGTCCACAAAGCCTTTTGAGGCTATTGATACTCAAGCCGGTGCATGCCGGTGGCTATTGAGGCTATTGATACTCAAGCCGGTGCATGCTTGTGGCACAGCCATTATGATAACAACAACTCACCTCAACAGTGGCGGCATGGTTGACACGGGTACTGTAGCATTTGAACCTGCTGATTGTATTCCAAGCTGATTTCATGGCATGCAAGGGCTGAACAGCGCAAGTGGCTATTCAGGATTGCCCGCATGTGCAGCTGTCGGAAGCTGCATGTAATGCAAACATGCAGCTCGCTGTCAGCAGCTCCTTTGGCTTGCCACAGAGCCCAGGCTGTGCAGTGTGCACCTGTTCAACAGATGAGCTGCGTATGCATATATGGTTGATGACATGTCCTTCAGGCCAACGTAAATTGCTAAGTAACAGCGCACGGCCATGTGAAGCATCCATCATACGTCATATTAACGGCTTATGAAAGGCTGATCCCAACCCGCTACGTCTGCTTTACAATCAAGCCCATGAGAACGGCAATACGAAGAGCGCAGTACATGTACATCGGCCGCTTCGCTAGGGGTATGTTCGTATGTACGTTGAATAACACAAGTAGTTGTTGTTCTTCTGTCGCAATCCATACCGGCTGGATGCTCGGGGAGAGTTTGAGCTGCCGCGATGCTGCCCATTAGGCGCATTCGAAACCTCTTACCTTGTAGCTTTCAGGGTCTGCGATGCACGTTTGGTACTGTCAGTACAGATGGTCAAGAGGATGCATCAGGCATCCTAGCGGGGTATCTGAGGTGCGAGTTGTGCCCAGATTGCGATGGGAGACCCTGCTAGTCTGGTTCCAGGGGCCATGCATGTGATCCCCTTCATCTGGTCGTGATGCGTGCCATGTGTTGCATGGTGGACTGAAACCACATGGCAGGCTCGTGAAGGAACGATGCTTAGTCCGCGATGACACCCAACTGGCAGCTGCGCACGCGCTTCAGGTACCTGCCTTTGAATTTGTAGCTGGACTTCCTCAATCTGGTCACGTGCACAGTTGCCAGGTTCTGAGGAGAGGCATGCAAGGGCCTTGCATTAATCCATGATTAGCTATTTTGCCTTCATGCCTGCTTCCCAGGCGCTGCACATTGCTGTGTTGGCACGTGCATCAGATGAAAGCTGCTTAAGAGGCAGCTCCGTGTGTGGAGCATACCTGCATGGGCCTGTGGGGAGTGGGAAAACCATGCTGGTAAGTGTTAGGTGGCGCTGACATTATCACTACATCCCATGAGTGCCGCAAGCCAGCCCTTCAGCCAGTGCATGTGATCTCAGCATGCCTTCTTGCAGGCAACTAACTGCCTGCACGCCACATGCGCACATGGTTGCAGGCGGACCTGTTCTGTTCTATCACAAAGGGCGCTCTGTCAAAGCTGCACCAACAGTCACACATGGCCTTAGGGGCTTCACCTGCCTGGTCTATCCCGGGCTTCAAACCACCTGCTAGCAGACCACTACCACGACAGCGCGTCGTTGTGCGGCAGCATTTTCATGAGTTCATGTGAGCGAATCAAGTTGTGTCAGGTTGCTGTGGACACAGCTCGGTGCTTGCGAGCTGTCCCACGAGTTTGCTGCCTGCGCCTGATACTCCTCACCTCGGGTGCCACCATTACGCAGGCTGCAGGTGCATGCACGGCTCCATGCACTTCATGCAGCAAAGCCGCGCATCGTGGGCCGCAGCCGTCAGGGACTACCAGTGTTCAGGTGTGCCAGCAGCACACACCGTGCGCACGCAGCACACAGCTGGTGGGGAGCATCTGTGCAGGACGTGGTCGCAACGCACTGATGTGTGCTTGACACCCAGGTTTTGCGTACACATTCTCACATCTAGCAGCATGATTGTTGTTGTCCATCACACACTCGCCTGCTCTGGCTGCCTACCTGGGGCTAGGCGATCTTTAACATCACCGCACCGCTGCGCTGTTTGTTATCCACACAGATATGCGGAGACAGATGAGGACCCATTACTGGTGGTGGCTGAGGAGGTGGCGCAGCGTGCAGCAGTGCTGTGCCTGGACGAGCTGCATGTGCGCCAGTTTGAAGTCATTCATGGGCTAAGCTGGGGGCCCGACATGCTGTGCGGGGCCCATAGCAAGCATTGGTTGGGCACGCACGTGTAAGCAGCTGAGCAGGTGTACAAGGGAGAACGAGATCTTGCATAATGCGCGGCTCAAACATATGCTTGGTCTCCCTGGCTGTTGGCTCTAAATTTTCATCACCATCCTCCTGCAGCCTGACCCAGCTGCTTGTGTGCTGCACCTCAGGTGACTGATGTGGCTGACGCACTTGTGCTGTCGCGCCTGTTCCGGGCCATCCTGGGCCACGGCACTGTGGTGCTGTTCACATCCAACCGCAAGCCAGGTGACCTGTACAAGGGCGGGCTCAGTTACCCTTACTTCCGCCCATTTGTGGACTGCATTGAGCAGTGAGTACCTGCTCTCACTGGCTTGCAGCATCCACCTTGCGTGATGGCAGGTTTGCTGGATTGAACTGTGGTGGTCTCACGGCCCATATTTTGTGCAAGCACGTCCGAGCTCAGCTCACGTCTATTTATGATGACAGCTGTGTGGGTTGGTGCGGTGCATGGACGCTTGAGCTGGAGCAACAGCATCAACATTGCCCCTGCTGAACAGCCAGTTGTATGCGGCTGAATGCAAGATGTGATGCGGTTGGCGTGCAGGTCTATGCTGGTGCTGCGGGTAGCAGGGGGGCAGGACTACCGCCAGCTGCGAGCAACTGCTGCTGACACCAGCAGCTCTTCCTACACTGGTTCCTCAACCTCTGGCAGCACTTCACAGGCAGGCATGCCTGTGGCAGGAGCATTTCCTGTGGAACAGATGCATGCGGCACTGGTCGCAGCAGCGCGTACAGAGGCAGCTGGGCCTGCAGGCAGGCCACAGGGGTTGGCCTTTGTGGGTGATGGAGCCCACCAAGCCCTGCAGAACCTGTGGGATGCTGTGGTCGGAGCCGCAGGCACCGAGCAGGGCATGCGGCTGGATGTGGGTTTTGGGCGCACAGTGTGGGTGCCGCGCACGACACAGCTGGTCCTGGCAAAAGCAGATGCCAGCACTGCAGGTCGCAGCCCACTCAGTGGCGGTGCAGCAACCACCGCTACTGCACACACAAGCACACTGGGCATGGGTCACGGTGTATCGGCCAGGGCTGTCCCTTGGTCCACGCACACAGCGCAGCAGGAGCAACCCACACAGCTGCCGGCTGCTTGTTTCACGTTTGAGCAGCTGTGCGTGCGGCATGGACTGAAGCGCGGGGTGGACCAAGGGGGTGCACTGGCTGCGCCTGACTTCCTTGCCATCTGCAAGTGGGTGCAACTTGTGTACCCAGGCTTCTGGAGTGCCCTTCACGTGACCTGACCTCCTGCATATGACCTGGCCAGTACATTTGCTGCCTCCAGTTTATCATGAGAGGCTCAGTGCCGCTCTGGATCCTGAAATGAATGTCCTGCTCAGTCGTTGCGGGCAGTTTTCATCAAGATCCCATCTCATCTTGTTTTGCTTCCTGCACACATGCAGGGCATTCCCCTGCCTCTTCATCATTGGTATCCCCCAGCTGCTTCCCACCATGCGTGACGAGGCGCGGCGCCTCATCACCTTTCTGGACATTGCCTATGAGAGCAAGACGCAGCTGGTTGCATCTTTTGCTGTGCCTCCTGGGGACCTGTTTCTGCCAGTCCTGCAGGCAGCACACCGGCAGGGCATCAACCCGAACTTGGGCTTGGCTCAAAGCGTGCGCAAAGATCTGGGGACTTTGCACCCTGCTGCAGCTGGGCCTTGTCCTGGACCAGGTGGTGGTGCCTCAGGGCCTCAGCAGGAGACGGGCGCAGCATTGGCAGGCCCAGGTGCGCCCTCTGCTGGGAGGATTAGCCCGGCAGAGGACGAGGTTGCTCTTTCACCTGAGACGGTGCTCATGCTGCATCGGGCAGCATCACGTATGACGGAGATGATGCAAGTTATCAGGGTAGACAGCAGCTGCAACTGAGCTGGATCAACACGACACGGTGTTACGGGGTGTTATACATGCTTCACAGCATCTTAAACAACCACAGCAAGGGCATGCTATCCTTTCCATACAGTTCAGGCTCAAAAGCTGCAGCACTGCAACTTAACAAACAATCACGTTTCAGTTGATTGTTCAGGCATGATGACGAGGCACTCAGAGCTTGTGTTGTCTCAGCTGCAGGCCCCAGTAGCTCTCAGGGCTTAAGCGTCATGTCACAAGCAGATGAAACTGCCATGGTTATCATCATGCACGTTCCTTTTCTCATACAGTGACCCTGCTGAATCATTCGCTATGTGAGCGTGTTGTTGAGACAGCTGACACATCAGGTGCTTGCTTTGGTGTCGCCTGACGTTCAGGGCTCACAGCTGCTGCCGCTTTAATGACTTGCTTCCAGTCCGGGTAGTCACCTGTTGGAGGTGGACAGTATAAACAGAGTTTGATTGAGGCCATCAACAGCCCCACTTTTCTTGCACAGTCTACATGCCGTGTCTACACACTATGTTCCCACACAACAACCTTGAGGATGGTACAGTCACTACTCATTGTCACAATGAACAGCTGCACCATTGTATAAGTGCTTTCACTTGCACTGCTCACCAGGTGTAGCGTCACAGTGCGACCACACCAGCTTGTGCCCTGGTGCAAACACAAAGGTGCCGCCTTGCTGCCACGATTGCTCTTTGCGGGCTGGCACGGTCAGGCGATAGCCCAGGCATGCGCGCAGGAAGGCGCTGATGCCACCGTTCAGCAGGCGCTTGATGGAACCAAGGATCCTGAGCAGCAGTGAATGTCATCCACAAGTCAGTGCCGCGCACACAACATGATGCACATGTGAAAGGCATTTGAACCTGCGGAAACGCATTTTCCAGAAGTGCTGGCCCTGACTCTGAGTCGGGTTCACAGCTGCTTATGACAGTGACAACAGCTGATGAGCCCCGGCATCACCCCTCCCCCCCACCCCCATTGCATGCTGTGTGCTGTTGACAACGCAAGCATGATGTTGCCAGCAGAGCAGCTTACAGCTGCATAAACCGTGTCCACAACACCTGCCAGGCACGCACCACATGTCAGGTCGCAGCAACGTGCGCATCACACCGCGGTGCACCTTGAGGCCACGGTAAAAGACACCCTCCTGGTCCTGGGGTAAGCACAGGCGCAAGCACAATTGCTGTACAGCACAGCAGTAGCATGCTGAGGGAGAAGAAGGCGAAGGCAACCAGGACCCAGGTGTGCAGCAGTGACATTTTGTAGAACCCTCCACCCGTCGCTGCATCCTGCTTAGACCATCTTTGACGGCAGCTGAAATAGTTAAAGACACCCTCAAGAGCCTTCCAAATGGCCACCTACCAGGAAGCACAGCTCAGGTGGGAACTCGGTCGTTTTGTGCCATGCGTCCACAGCACGCGTGTTTCCACACGTGATCTGTGACAGCACACACATGACACCTTCGTCCATAAGGTACGACTGCAATGAACCTGATGAAATCATTTACTTATGGCATGAAAGGTCATGCTGATGAGTGCAACACCTCATCATACTCGCATGCGCAATTGCACATCTGCATCACATCACAGAGCCTGCTGTGTGGTGATGATTGCTGTGCAGCTGCACAGGCAGCACTCACAAACACGAGCTGGATGCCGCGCTCCTCCAGAGCAGGTAGCACCTGCTCCTTCAGCAACACCGCCAGCTCGTACGTGCAGAGTCAACCTGTTGTGTCAGGCCATGAGTGTTGAGGCACGCAGTTCACTGAGTGCGCATAATGGCCAGGCCTGCCTCGCACTACAGCAACCGCTGCAGCTGGTGTGCTGTAGTGCTGGCCAGTTGCTAGAACAAATGCAACATCATACACACCGATGTGGCGCGACAGCACCACCACGCATGCTGAGTCCCTTGGCCACAATGCTGTAACATCCACCGTCTCCGAGCTATTGAGGCGCGTCACGGTCTGCAGGTAGCTCCTGATACTAGTTTAGAAGTGCCCTGAAGAAATTGTGTAAGCGTTTGTCGCACCTGACCGGGCTCCGGCCTCCAAACTTCCTTTTTGTTATGTGCCATCTGTGTGCAATGGTCCGAACGTTGGCAAGCAGAAACTACAAACATTCTCCTCAAGTCACATTTTTTTCGGTACCGCAGGACATCTGCGGTCTGATCATCGCGCAGACCTGTGTACAAAGCAGTTTGTAGACTGTCAAGACATATTGACTGGCTCAGGACATCAGCGAGTTCGGTGCTGCAAACGAACAATATGGCTACAAAAGATGTTGTTAGAACGGTAGAGATTAATGGACAAGTCATTCTGAAGATCCTGCAGCATTGCAATGAGGCTCTGCCGCAGCTGGTCACTGGCCAGCTGCTGGGACTTGATGTTGGCCAAACACTGGAAGTCACGGACTGCTTCCCGTTCCCAGTAGGTCGAGGGCCCAAGCCCAGATCGACGGCCGCCTGCATGTGATGCGTCTGGGCGCGGTTGACGCGCTCCAATTTATTTTATAATGACGTCCTGTTGATGGCACCGCAGGCGAGCGTGGGCATTGAGGAAGGAGAGGATGACTCTGCTGGTGCGAGCTACCAGCTCGATATGATGCGGTGCTTGCGCGAAGTCAACGTGGACAACAACACCGTGGGCTGGTGCGGGGGACTTATGGCCAAGCAGCCATGGATCTGTGTTTCCTTATGCTGTTGGGGCGGAGAAGGCACCGACACATGCCAGCTGCATTGTCCATACACTCATGGCCAGCAAGCGCGTAGGGTGTCGCTGGTGCTGAAGTGATCCTGGAGCAGCAGCAATTATGGCGCATGCATGGACGCCTAATCAAGCGGGCCAGCGGTTGTGTGCAGCGTGCTGAGAGGGGATGGGGCCACAAGAGACAGCAATCTAAACAGGCACAGGTGACGCACCAGGTCTGGCTTGGATGTTCCTGACACACAGGTACCAGTCTGCCAACATGGGCACGTTCCAGACAGCTGAGCTGATTGAGACCTTTGTCAACTACCATGAAAACATCAAGAAGTGCGTGTGCATTATCTACGACCCCCAGCGCAGCCAGCGTGGTGCACTCGCGCTGCGCGCCATCCGTCTGAAGGATGCGTTCATCGAGCTGTACAAGGTGGGCTGCACCACAACAGCAGCGTGCTGCATTCCCCACCATGCTCGTGCCGCATATGCTACTGCGCACAAAGCAGAGGCTAACACATAGCCATCAATCAACATGAGAAAAACCATGGTCTTTGACTGGATGCCCTGTGAGTGCATGAGTTTGGCACAACACGATCATGACTCCACTGGCAGGTCATGTGTGCCATGTTTCATCGCGGTTGTGTTGTGTGGAACCACAGGCTGAGAAGCTGTCCGGGAAGGAGCTGCGCGAGGCCAACCTGTCGTGGAAGGATGTGTTTGTTGACATCCCCATTAAGGTGCGCGGCTACACATGCAGGCAGGCTGCAGCAGCAGCACCAGCAGCAGTGGGCACGGCTGCTTCAGAACCAGCAGTAGCACCTTACGGACCAAGGCAGCTGAGTGTTGGGGTTACAGGTGGGGCGGGTTTCATGTGGGTTTGCCATTCGGTGGAGTCACAGGTGCGTATGATAGGCTGTACGGTAGGAACCAGCGTGTGCAGGGTGTATCGCGCCCCAATGTGCATCCTGCGCAGCAGGATGGGCTGTGGTTTGGTTGATGAGACATGCCGCACTTGCTACCAGCATCACGTGCAAGTGTGTCCTATGGTGTTTTCATGCCTGCAGGTGCAGAACTCGTGCCTGGTGCAGGCGCTGATTGCCGAGCTGGCGCATGACAACGTGGCAACAGCTGGTGATGTGGACCGCCTCAACCTCAGCGCGCAGCCATTCATTGAGAAGAACATCCAGGCTGCCATCGACTGCGTGGATGATCTCATCGCAGAGCAGCAGAAGGTTGGTGGCGCTGCATAGGCAGGCATTCACGCCATGACCTGCCGCAACCTTTGGCATTCCAGGCTGCACAGGCTGATGACACAAAAGTGGGAACAGGTTGAATGCTGCATGGCACAATTGTGATTTGCCCAGGCCAGCAGTATGGCAAAGTCGCTCCACCCGCCCTGCCGCATGCAGGTGACCATGTACCACAAGACTGTCGCACGGCAAGCGCAGCAGATGGCAGCATGGCTGCAGAAGCGGCGGCAGGAGAACCAGGCGCGCCGTGCAGCGGGTGAGGAGCCGCTGCCAGAGGAGGACCCCACGCTGTTCAAGCCCACGCCTGAGCCCTCCCTGCTGGACAACTACCTGGTCACGTCACAGGTAGGGGTGGGGGCCCATGAGAGGAAAGGGGAAGGGTTAAGAAGGGCATTCCTCTGTCGGTGCTGCACATGACCCTCGTGCTTCTCTTGCCAGGCTAGACATGAAGTCAGGGGCGGCCTTTGCCAGATGTGTGGTGGTGGGTACATTGCGGTAGCAGTGAGGATGTGCCCTGCTCTCCCTTGCACGTCCACCAGATCTCCACCTACGCTGACCAGCTCAACCTGGCGGCCAGCACAACGCTGGAGAAGCTGTACGTGATGGAGGCGCTGCAGAAGGGCATCTGCTGAAGCAAC
Organism: Haematococcus sp. NG2; assembly: GCA_004335575.1. Taxonomy (NCBI): domain Eukaryota; kingdom Viridiplantae; phylum Chlorophyta; class Chlorophyceae; order Chlamydomonadales; family Haematococcaceae; genus Haematococcus; species Haematococcus sp. NG2. Next base: position 15,021 of record QAXD01000181.1, read on the forward strand.
TGAAGGCCGCAGGGGTGTATGCAGCTGGCTTGCAGCTGTGGAAGCCAATTGCAGCCTGTTCTTCGTGCATGGGGACTGGGGGTCGTGCCGACTGGGCGTGGGCTGCAGGGGTCGTTGGGTTGGCAGGGTGTGCCTTAGTACAGTATGAGTTCCTAGATCACACAACATTGCAGCACACAATGGAGAGCAATGAAGAGCATGCTCTGTACCAGAGCTGTTACAAACTGCTAGAATCTTGGTGGACATCAACTTTTACCAATATCCAGCTCTCCTTCCCAACTGTTACCAGTTGCGTCACACATTTGGGACAGCGTCAGAAATGCAACCGCACGTACATTCTTTCCACAAGGGTTTGGGCAATGATTGACAAGTTGCGCATCGCTTAGGCCCTTTCAACCCAAAGTTCCCAATCCTGTAGGCCTGCAACCCAGCTGTTCAGGCTGTACGAGACATGCCCGTGTCATGGCGCTGTTGGGTGACGGTGCATCCAGTTACTGCCTGTTGCACATGGCAGTCCATCACTGGATGATGGACTGCAAGTCAGTGATGCCCCCATTGCTCCCCGCGCCACCGCTTGGCACACCATTGCTGAAGCCCCCAAGCGGCGCAGCCATTGTATGTGATGCAGTACCATTGGCAAACACTGCTCCGGCGCCCTGAAACCCGCCATTCACGCTTCCTGCTCTTGACAGTGCACTGGTGCCAATGAGCTCCTCTGGTTCTTCAGCCTTGAATGTGTGCCCCCCAAGTCCATTGCCCTGCAGGCCATGGAGTGCAGCAGTCCTGCCGGCTGTCATGCCCAGCTGAGATGGCTGCGGCTGCAGCAGCTGCAGTGATGGGTTGCCCATGCCAGTGGCCATCAAGATGGGTGGCAGGCCGTGTGCAGATGGCTGAAGGGCCTGGTGGTGCTCATTGGGGTGCTGCTGGTGTGGTGGTTGCTGCAAGTGCTGCTGTATCTGGGCCAGGGGTGCTGCTTGTGATTGCTGCGTGGGCAGCAGCAATGCAGAAGCGCCTGCCGCCGGGCGGGCATGTGCTGACATGTCCAGCCGCTGCCGTTTAGTTTCACGGCACCCGTGGCAGAACCAGGATGGCTTTGCATCCACACTGGCCTGTGTCTCACCCACACACTCCACGTGGTACCTGCACACGTGGGCCGTGGCCACAAAACACAGGTTGAGACTCAGGCGGATGCTGCTTGGTGGGCAATGCATGTTGCAATGCAGTGAGTAACGCACAACAGCCTCATGGCCATGCATGTACTGTTGGCATGCATGCGGATGGATGTTTCCATTTAAACCCACCACTCCTCGCATTCGTCACACATCACCTGCAGTGGGCAGTGAATTGTGAACTCAGTACAAGTCTTATTAGGTTGAGAAATGATCATGACAGCTGCAGGGTTGCACATGTGGGCAGACAGATAGATGTATACCAGCATGAGCTGACCAGCCAGGAAACAAGGCCACACACCATCTTCCTGTCTGGGTTGTACGGCATCTCACACTTGCAGTACACGGGCACACGGTCCGGCTCAAACTCCTTGCTGGCGGGCTGCACATGACAGCCGGGGCAGCAGGGCACAGCAGCAAAGAGGATGTGTGTGCTTCACAATGCTGCACCAGCATTGCAATGGACATCAGCAGCGTCTACAAATGACGATGCCCACATGCCCCAGCCCTGCCTGTGTGGGTGCCGGCTGTCGAGCAGCTCTCACCTTGTACGTAAAGCGTGTGAAGAAGTCGTTGTCAGTTGACTGCGCAAGCGCCTCATAACGTTTGAGGCTGTGCACTCGGCACTTGCCGATTACTGTGTTCTTGTGGACATAATCCCGGTGGTCTGATGTGAACAACTCCATCTGGCCATGAAAACCCTGTGTCAAATGGTTGTGCCCGCATCCACACATCAGATACACGGGCCCAGGCCCCAGTGAACACAAAACTTGGTGCAGCGATTTCAAACATGGTGTTCCAGCACTCGGACAAGGCTACTGCAAGCATCGGGAAAAGCAGTATGCGCCAAAAGCTGTACCGCTCGGGTTACATACAGACATGCTTGCAGGCCAGATGCTGCCCCACAGTGGTCCCACTGACTCAACCTGCCACCCTTGCTGTGTGCCAAGCTGCTTCGCACACCTTGCGTCCACCAATCGCCTCCTCGGGCCTGTAGAACCACTCCACCAGCAGCTGTATGTCATCCTCGTCTGTGCTCGTCTGGGTGATGTCCTTGATCTTCCCAATCTGTGCACATAGTGGCATGTACAATTGAGGCCATGGTAACAGCAGTTGTGCACCTGCCTTGATGCATTGAGTTGCATAACGTAACATAACAGCGGTGTATCACAGCTTTCAACAGCTTGCTGGAGCCTGACAGACAGCTGCTTAACATGCTCTGCATGTGCAGGTTGAGTCCATGCCTAGCTTCAGGTCACCTGAATCCGATGACTAGCCAGTCCATAGAGCTTTAGGGCTGATGAAGCATGGAAAGAGAATCCCACTACAGCTACAGGGTCGCGCAGGAGCCCAGGGAGGCAGAGCAATTGCATGCACATGTACCAATGGCTTGTGCTCAGCAACACCCTTGAATTCACTGCAAAACTTACGTAGGGTGGTGCTCCTGGGACCTCAGGGTTTATCAGGGCGCACTCCCCAACTGCGCACACCATGCGTGAAGGTCATGCATGACCGCATGGGGTAGGGCCTGAGGCTACCCCAAGCATCGCACCAATCCAACGAAGCTTGCTTTAAGCTGGTTATCGTCAACCATCAGCTCAAAGGGAGCTGGTGCCGACAGGTTGGTCCCCCTCCAAAGCGGTACAGTCCACCCTGCGCACCTTTATATATCGTGTTCTGGTGTGTAAATGCAGAGAGCTTAATAGCTTTCTTTGACATCTCTCTCGCCACCTTCCACCGCTAGAACGCAAACAGTCACAGCTTTCTTTCCATCGCTTCCTTCAATTCGCATCCCTTGAACGCCCAAGCACGCACACCCCAACGAAGCATCATGATACTGTGGAGACGTGCACAATTGATTGCACAAGAGAAATTTTGATACCAATCATGACAACGCCGAACCCCAAGGCCCTTATCTCCAGGGTACGGGGCACAACCCTAGACATGCCTACTGCATGTACTGATATCGGCATGCAAGCACAAGAATGATCGCAGCAGCAGCGTTCCAACAGTGCAAAACGTGTGCCTTGCTGAACTGCCAAGTCCAGTCAGGGATGTCAGTTGTGCGCAGAATAGAAATGCATGATACCAGTACCTCGCATGTTCTAATGCTTGGAGAGAGTGGGCAGCGCCTTTGAACCACTATCGCTGCACGCCTTCTGGCTTGAGCGCTGGTATCCGTGTGGCATCATGCCGCTGGCTTTCTTGTTTCATGCTCTCATGCTTCACCATCCACTGAAGCGCCACTTTGAGATCCGCCAGCATGAACTTCAATGCTTTGGTCCACTTGGCGTCCTTGTTCAGGGTCAGCTTGATCGTGTGGTTGTTGACCTGGACCGTGGCAGATGCCATCAACACCAAAACACACTTAAGCCGTTAAGGGCAACTGGGGTGCCGCTGCTGTTGCTGACGGCATCATTGAATGCTGCTCCTAATGACAGAAGGAACAGCTGTCGACACACCTTATCGCCGTCGATTGGGAAAGGGAACGTGAAAGGGGGTGCTCCAGGGGTCAGCCGCGCGTCCTCCTTCGCTGCATACTCCCCAAACTCGCGCAAGCATGCCAGGTAACAGATCATGGCCTGTGTGATCATTTGCCAACCACAAAGACCCTGCTCGCTCAGCAGCACTGTATTGTCTGTATATAATGCAAGCACTCATGCTGTAGCCGGTGCCAAGGTGTGCAATCGTTCACTCTGGCAACAACTGCGAGCTGCAGCCAGAGACATCGCATGTATTCCTGTGACTTATCCCAACCAGCACGACACCAATAACAGTGTGCCTAGATGCTACAGCTGCAGTCAGCAGCTGCAGAGCAACCCGGCCCTGTCACTGTGCCGCACCTTGTCGTAGTTGGCGCTCCACAGTTTAGACACGGGCCCAAACAAATCATATGTCGCGCGCTTGTCTGATACGCGCGGGTGGCTGCCCATCGGCAGCAGGCGAGCTGATGTGAACTGCAGCCCGCATGCCTGCAGCACATACAGACAACCAGCTGATACGTTACTTCCACGCGACATGGTAGCCCTGTCTGTCCACTAAACAGCACATGACACCCGCAAAGCAGGATCACGACCTTGCTGGCAGTCGACACCCAGAATGTACCTGCGCCATGGTGTACAGCAGCAGCACCGCCTGGCCCCACGCTGCATTCATCTCATCCCACTCCACTGGGAATTCTGCGGTACGCCCCAGCCGGAAACCGCTGATGGTGCCAAATGGCCCATCGTGCCTGTCCAGCAGTGACAGAGGATGCAACAGCACCAGCTGTGAGAAGCACAAAAGCAACAGGCAACCCTAGCTGCAACGAATGCTGGGGGACGGTCACGCAACACTACCAAGTCTGACAGTTCAAAGTGGCCTCATGCAAAAGCCTTGCTGGATCTTCCATGAAGGGAAGTAGGAAACATGACTACATGAGCAACATGGTGTCGAATCATGATAAGAAAATATCAATACAGTGCAATGCAGGCAGGAGACCATGCGCACACCATATCTTGAATGCATCGTTGAACACATTGGTACCCTGCAGCAGCTGCTTGCGTTGGGTGACAAGGTCAATCCGTGCACACAGTGCATCACGCTCCTCTGCATGCTGCTTGAGCGCCAACGCGTATGCATTGTAGTCCTGCCTGCGCAACAGCAGTGCACGCGACAGCACACCTCTGGTGCCACATGGTGCCAGGGCTGACAGCGTCCAGCTGCATCCCTGTTCTGCACTACTGCTGGTGCAGATGGGTTAAGTGACACACCAGATCCCTCACATGTGCACTGTCCCATCCCCCTCTCCCCGCGCACCAGTACCGCTCCTCAAGCGCCTCCAGGTCTGCCTCTGACGCTGCCAGTGCTGCCAGCTCTGCGTTCACACGCGCCAGCTCAGCCTCCACTGCCTCTGCGGTCATACTGCGGGACATCACAGTGCAGCACATAGGGGCACTTATGCAGCGGCATCTTGACCACAGGCACGAGCCCTATGCCACGAGGGGCCCTCCAATACACAGCAAGCACACCCGCAATCCCGACACACCGCTGCTCCTCTTGCAATGCAGTCAAATGCTTGATCTCCTTGTTGAATTCGGCCTCACTCATGGCGCTGCCTTGCTGTGCTTCGAGCCGCGACACTGCTGCTGCATAGCACGCAATCTCACGCTCTGTTTCCTGGATCTGCATTCAGCAGCATAGTTGCAGGCATGGGCGTCAATTTATACCCAGCTTGAAATTGTTGCTTGCGCGCATGCCAGGAGCTTGCACACCATATGACAAGCAGCATTCACCTGCTCATCACACCATGCTGGAGCAGCATGCACACACCTGCGCCTCCACCTCATCTTTCAGCTGTGCTGCACAGTCCAGGCACATAGGGTGGTCCACATGCGTGGTGGTGGATGCCATCTCAAACACTTGTTGCATGGCTTGCAATTTGGCATCCAGACCTGGTGCTGCCTCAGCTGACGACCCTTGCGCCCCCGTGGGCGACACAGCCTGACTATTCGACGTCGACTGCTGGGCCTGTAAAGCGCCAGCTGCTGTCTGCATTCCTGGTCTCAACATGGACGCCGATCCCAACACCACAAAAGACTCCTCCAATGCCTTGTTGCTGATACCAGAGGCTGCACAAAATAGACAAAGCCTCAAGTGGTAGCATGACCAACAACCCTGGTTATGAAGCAGCGCAACCGAGCACCCACTTGTTGCTGCTGCATTGGCACCTCTCCTGTTGTCCAGCACGATGAAGGACTCGTCGATTTTTCCCGGCCCATCGTAAAGGGCTGACGCTGTTGCATTGCTCTTCTCCACTGACTCTACCGTGCCTGTGATGATAAGCTTAGCCCTGCAGATCTGGCAGTAAAACCTGCCTGACCCAACAGGCTCCATTGTGCCTGTAACGCCGGTTCAACCTAATCTGCTAGGCCGCAGCATCACGGCACTGCAGTGCGTGGGCAGAAACACGCCAAGGCAGGACAGCACTACATCTTTAGGGTTTGGGAAGGGGTGATGCAACTGCAGTGCAGCATGCACACTCGTGCAGGTGACATGGCATGCTGAAGAATTGAAGGTCGTCCTGTAAAGACATCGTGGATGCAGAGTATTTGGCCTGATGTACTGATGAGTGAAACGTTTGCTCACATTAGTCACATATCAAGAGGGCCTTGACTGGTGCCCACGGCTTCTGTTACAGTGGCAGGCTGTGATAGGCCCTCTGCTGTGTGCTGGAGGTGCTCAAAGATGGGCGGTCAGGGGATGCTTTGCTGTGACTGGGCAGCTGACAGCGGGACATCGGCAAGCAGCTGAACGCTGTGATGCATCACTGTTATGTCATGCTGGGACTTCTGCCCAACACGTTTCAACCATTGCCAACCCATCTTGCAAAATGGCATGCACCCTCACACGTCTCACGCACCCGAGTCTCAAGTGCTATAGAATTTAACAACATGGCAAAAGCACAGTTTGATGCACCAGGCATGATGATGAGGCACCTGTGTGCATGAAAAATACCACGCAATGCAGCTCTTCCATCCACTGTTGTCCGCCAGTGGTCGCTGGTGCACATTTGTGCATCACAGAAGAATAGGCAAAAAATGTGTTCCTGCAATCCTCTAGCTACAGAGGCACCTGCCAACAAAAAAAATGGAAATGTTTGCTGGTGCAAAAGGAAAACTGTACAGCTCCATCAGCATGTGATACATGTGCCAGGTCCAGCCAAACTGGCAAGGTACAAACTATGCCGTGTTGCAACCTGCCCAGGTGTTATTTCTGTTCCTCATGCCATCCTGGTGTCCGCAATGGCTGAACCTGATGTGCGCATGCCTGACAGGGTGCTGCAGGTCACGGGAGGTCGTGGCTCCAGCACAGCTCTACACATGGGGGCCGCCACGGCCAATGGGCTGTGAGCACACACAGGGTGATCAATAGATTGGCTGCAGGGGCATGGAGGGCAACAAACAATCTGCATGTCAGCTGCCCAGCAACAGCATGCGAGTGGCACAAGCCTGATAGGCTGCTGATCCCCTACGAATTTGGCCCACAGCAGCACAAGCCCTCTCAGTATGAACCCTATACACGCAAGTAGGGACGCAACCCACAGAAGGACGTGACCCGTTACGGCTCAGAACAGGACAGGCAGTGCCCCTCTCACCTTCTCATGGATCCACTTGGCTGCGCTCCACTTCTCACCCTTGATCACGGGGCACGCTCCGTGCAGGGAGTGAGGGTCAAGCTCCAGGTCAGGTGTGGTGGACCAGAACAGCACTGCGTCACCCTGCTTGGGCTTGACCTTGATGCCTAGCCCATCATCACACGTGCGCCAGTCGCTGATGGTGAGATTGCCCATGTCACGCCCCTCGCGCTTGAACACTGTCTCACCACCCTCCTCGGGTGCACGCAGGAAGATGAGGAAGGTGGCGATACGGTTGCTGAGCTGCTTGCCAAAGTCCTTGGGGTCAAAGGTGTCGTAGTGGGAGTCGTAGTGCTGGGTTGGCATGTACCGCAGCACGTTGAATGCCTCTCCGTAGTTGGCGGGCAAGTGCGTCACAGCCGCAATTTTATCCTCGATCCAAGCAAGCACGCCGGCCTTGTCCATGGCACGGCTGAGGAATGTGCCCGTGCTCGTGCGCACTTGTTGGTTCTCATCTACCGAGTCACCCGGCTTGTACGCCAGCCCAGAGGGGCCCAGGTACTTCATGGCCATGTTGATCACGTGCTCGCAGCGCTCGGGGTCCACGAACGCGGGGTAGTAGGTGATGCGGGGCTGTGAGTGGAGGTGATACCGTATGTCATATATGCGTCAAGTTGCACAACACCAGCACTGGTCAACGCAACTGCACAACATGTGCGTGTGTCATCCAACGCAGCAGCACCATAGTTGATACGTGCAACAAGAGCCCGCAAGCACAACATAAGCACAGCATAAAGAAGCAGCAGGCATAAGCACAGTATCAGACGCCATTTCATGCGCCCACTCAAGAACCCTGCACACCCGTCGCCGAGCTGCAGCTGTGCCACTCACATAGTGAGAGATGACCTGGAAGGGCACGGCGCGCATCACAGGCTCACCGGACAGCCCGGGCTGCAGAGGTGGCCGCAGCTTGGAGAAGCCGGTGGAGTTGATAGCAATATCTGAAAAGTTCGCCACGTCCTGTGGGGAGTTGACGTTAGCACGACAGCAGCAAGAACTATTCAAAAACGGAAAAGTAAGGACACAGTTAGACAACCCTGGGATGTCTTCTTGCATTCACATGTTGGGACAGCCGCACCTGGGCCTTATGAATGAGTGGCACGCCTGAGGCAGAATTGCGTATGGTACGCTCGCCACCTTTTTCACCCTTGACCACCAGCAGCGAGCGACCTTTGGCTGACGTGGTGGTCGTCATTGGCGGCTGCGGGCAGCACAGGTAGTGATGACGCACGCAAGTTGACCACAACAGCTGAGCACAAGTAAGAACGAGTATATGGTGTCAGGGCATGAGTTCAGGCCACATGGCTGGCTGTTGCGCGGGACACATGCTGTACCTGCAATCCGTCCCCACCTGCCATGAGCAGTTCAAGGAGCACGGCAGCAGCAGCCAGCACCAGCGGTCACTTATGAGAGAATTCATAGACGGGCGCGTGTCCCGATGTTTCTTTCCGACATGCCCACCCTCACCTCGCCACTAGGTGCTGGGAGGGCGCTCTCCAGGTGGACGAAAGAGCCCGCATATAAGCTGAGGCACACCAGGCAAAGTACAACATGCGCAGGGATGCGGGTATGACGGATTGTCCAAGCTGCATCGCTGAGTTGCTGTCTTATGGACCTGCGTGCGTGAGCTGGGTGGAACTTAGCATCGGCGTCATCCCAGTGGGACGTCGCGCCCCTAGCATGGGCTTGGGAGCTGCCCTGCATTTGGCTGTGTAGGTGTGCTGCTGGATGGTGCACACAATGCATCCAGCTTGGGTATCTCGTCTAGTGCCTCAATTCAATTGATGTCGGGGCCTGTTTTTACGATTTGTTACGTGAGTGAGGAAGGTGTGACTTTCGGAACTGCGAACTTGGATGGGATCTGTGGTAACCAAAGGCGGTTATGAGTTCGGCTTGGAGCTCAACGCGCTTCTCGGTGTAATGTCTAGGATGCATTGTGGACATGTCATACCAGCTTCTGCTTGCAACTGCTGTACTGCATCTGCTGCACCATGAGCAGCGCATGAGGGATCCAGGGCAACAGAAGGTATCATACACGCAGCATCACAGCTGGTAGGCCCTCAACAGCCATCTGTCAAGTGTATGGAATATGAACGCGCAGACCGCGCAAGCATGCTGCATGCAAAGAACAGACTGCCTTAACACCAAACATCTCAGCTTGAGCTGTAGGGCCGCCATCATCAGCGACATACTCGTTCACATACAGAGGACCTGTGCTCCTGAAAGGAAAATCCAGGACTAGTACTGCGGCTTGTGAGGTTTTGAAACCCCGAGCAGCCCGTGACTGGCTAAAGGTGTAACTCATCACCATCAAAACATCTCATTGTGCGTAGGCGCAAACCGGGTCCATGCACCCTGGGCTGAGACCCAAGCAGCCTCGTGCGCTCTTGTTCACGCACCTCACGCATACTGCTGAAAACCTTGGAGCAGATGTGAATGCCACCAAGGGAGCCATCCAACCAGGACCGCATGTGCACACACATACCGGTACATATGCACTTGGATGCTTGTGAGCCACCTGTTGGGGCCAACATGAACTAAGGTCACTCGATTATCCACATAACTCCGTATCATCACCGCATTACCTCAGCAAAGGGCACTACCAAAAGGGACTTGCATCCCAAGGCGCAAGGGGCCAACTCCAGAGCTGCTGTGTGCCACCCCCACATGGTCGAAGAGCCGTAAACGAAATCTTGTCCGCTTGTGCAGCGTATCTGGCACAGTGATGCTTTCAACCAGACCTCAAACTGCTGTCCCATTCCTGCCATTTGATGTTCCCTCTTTTTTCCCTTCACGGCTTCAGTCAGCAGGCAGACAAACAAGGCGCCACCTAGGCCTCCTCCACACAGAAACATGCGTCACCATGCAATGCATGCTGTTTCAGCTGGCTGGTGCTCGCATCAGGGGCCCTGCCTGGCGCCGTTTCACACAACCTTCTGCGCCTCCACATTCTTGTGCAGCTTGAAGACTCTGGAGATAAACCGTGTGAGCAAGCTGACTGGCCATGCGCCCACACCAATGGCAATGCAAGCGAGCCATTCCTTCCAGTCCAACACCACCGTCTGCAAACAACACAGGGCAACACAGGAGGATGCGTTGAGGGCCGATCGCATGTGACAACACCCTGAAGGGTATGGAATGTTGTGAGGCACGGGCACATGTCAAGGTGTGCATATGCGCGTTGGAAAGGTTACAGGTGCACGCTCACCTTGAAGAACAGGCCCAAAAAGTTGATGATGATGGCCTGCAGGCCCATGGTGACGACGATGACAGTCATGAATACAGGGGAGCTGAGGATGCCAGAGAAGAAGTCATACTCATCGTTGATGCGGCGCGCACAGATCTCGTTCGCGACCTGCAGGGGACAGTGCATGTTGCATTCAACGTTGACCAGGTTGGAATACGAGCATGTGCGTCGTGCTTGCCAGGCATTAATATAATGATGATGCGCCTCCTGACGTACATGCCACCACGAATGTTTGAACTGCTGCTCACCAACCTGTACAAGGCAACACACCTGCATCATGATGAATGCGTTGAACAGCACAGACAGACGCTTGTAGTTGTCCTCGTCCTTCTGGTCGGTGTATGCCTTGCTCAACTCATTCTACATGGCACAATCGAGTTTGCAGCAAGGAGTCAGTCTGGCTGCTGCACAACCAGCAGTTGGACTGGGTCACTTGGCTGGACCTGTGTGTGGACTTGGCTGAGACGGTCCAGACTGCACCATCCGCCAAAGCTTGACGCTGCCACAAACAACCAGGCACCATGTGACCAAGCCAACACAGCTGCTCCACACCTCCGCATCGCTCAGGTTGTCGGCCTCAGGACAGGTGGTGACCACGGCAGTTGCGTTGCCATTGCCGCAGATGGCCAGATAGGGGTCAGACGGCACACGGCCCACACCCCAGATGTTGTTCAGGTTGCACGGCGCGCCGTCTGTTCCATGCATGTGCACGCGGTTCATCATAAGTCAGTGTCTGCCCTGGAGATATGTGGGGGCACCTGTTGCAAGCAGTGCTGCACCTGACCTCCCAGACTGCAAATCCCACACTCAGCGTGTAGCACGGCTACTGACTGCCTCCTACCTTGGTATTTCTCGTAGCCATCCAAGCCGCAGAAGGAGATCCAGTTGCAATAGTTTGCAATCTGGGTTGCATTGTAGCCCATGTCATCGATCTGCAGGCCAGGCATAGAGGGAGGGACTTTGCAGATGGCACTTGTCCCTGAATAGGTGCCAATGACACCAGGAATATGTGTGCTGTGGAGCTGCAGGCAAAAACATACACCATATAGCAGCACAGCAGGGACTGGCCCTTGCATCTACCAGTGGTATCTGGTGTGCCATGCCACACGCATGCAGGCCGAGCAACCCACCTGCTTCAAGCACTCCCTGGCGTAGTAATCCTCACGTTTTGTCACCGCGTAACGCGATGGGATGACATCGGGCAACGCGTACAAGCACACAAACATCCAAAACAGCTGGTAGCAGCCCTGGACCACGATGTGCTTCCACATGCGGTTGGTGATGAGCGCCTCCTCACGGCCATAGGGCCTCATCTTGAGCAGCTCCGGGGTGGGGTCCTCAGTGGCCAGAGCCAGGGCACCCATCGAGTCCATGATCATGTTCACCCACAGCAGCTGCGGGGGCCAGGGAGCAGGTGCCACACAGTTCGGAACCCAAGCGTGCACATGGGCACTCTGATCATTAGGCAAGCAGTATGCTGCCTCATGCCCAATGTGTGCGACAGATAACTACATGATATATAGCTGGAGCCGTTATGGTAACCAGGGCAGCAGCTCACGATCCCAGCACATGCACTCGCAGCACACCTGCAGCACGTTCAGCGGCTCAGTGCCACCGATCACGGCGCCGATGAAGGCGGTGACCAGCGCCACCAGGTTCACGGTGAGCTGGAACTGCAGGAACTTGCGGATGTTGGTGAACACGGAGCGGCCCCACAGCACCGACTTGACGATGGAGGAGAAGTTGTCGTCCAGGATCACAATGTCTGCAGCCTCCTTGGCCACCTCCGTGCCAGCGATGCCCATGGCCAGGCCCACGTCAGCGGCCTTCAGTGCAGCCGCGTCGTTGGTGCCGTCACCTGTGACGGCCACCACCTCATTCAGCGCGCGCAGGGCCTTGACCAGGATGCGCTTGTCCTCTGGTGATGAGCGCGCGAGCACGCGCAGCTTGGGCAGCATGGCCGCCATCTCCTCCTCGTTCATCTTCCTGAAGTCAGGGCCCTCCATGGCGGTGAAGTCAGAGTCAGGTGGCAGGATGCCGCACTCACGGGCGATGTGGCGCGCGGTGTAGATGTTGTCACCTGTCACCATGCGCACCACGATGCCTGCGCCCTGGCATGTGGCCACAGCGTCCGGTACCTCCTTGCGCACAGGGTCCTTGATGCCCACGATGGCCATGAGTGTGAGGTTGCCGTCCACATTCGCCATATCATCAAAGAACTCTTCCGAGCTGCATGAGTGCCCATGTGTGGTTGCAGAATGCACAGGTCAGCAGGTCAGCCCTTGCCCACAGCTAGTGGCATACGCCAGTGATACAACCAATCCACCGGCTGGCAACAGCAGCGTTCGGTCCACAGGACGCAATGCCCATACGGCAGCAGCAGCTGATGTGCGGTGCAGCTCACCGGTTGGGGTCGTTCAGGGGCAGCTCGCCAAAGGTGATCGCAATGCAGCGCAGGCCCACGGACGCCATGCCCACCACCTCCTCCTGCAGCAGCCGTGCCTTGTCCTCATCACTCAGGGGCACCACCCGCCCCTGGGCGGTGACCTGGGTGGTGCACCGCTTCAGCACCCACTCAGCTGCACCCTTGTTGTACACACCCAGCCGCGTGGGCTCCTTCATCACACATGCGCTCATCTTGCGCTCGGATGAGAAGCCATACAACTGCGCATATGAAGCCAAAGTAATCCGGACTCATTCAATGAAAGCTGCTGCCATCTAGCTAAGATGCTGCTTGATACTCACCATGCCAGCTGAGGACAAGCTGCAAGTGCAACATGCCTGCTACCGCCATCAGTGGCCTGCAGACACCCAACCTAAGCCCAACAGCTACGATTCAGCCATCATCATATATGCAGCAACACAGCATACGCCCGCACCTTGTACAGGGCAGGGTGCAGCTCCTCACGAGTTGACTTGTAGTCAATGTTCCATTTCTGCAACATCATGAGCAGCGCGCACTCGGTGCGGTTGCCCACAAAGTCCATCTTGCCCGCATTCTCCACCAGGAAGGCCTGCAAGCAAGCAGGTGGTGAGGGGGAAGCAGCTGATGAGCTTGCATTGGAGGTTCACCACTGCGAGTAGGAGCATAGTAGGAAGCACATCCGCAGGTGCTCAGCACACCAGTCAACGCAACGTGATTGCAGTGATCACACCTTAGATGTCATGGACACGTTGACGCGCATCGCGTCAAGCACCACCCTGGGCAGCTCCTCGGCGTTGGGCACATCCTCGTAGTGGCTGCCAGCGAACCACCCCTTCACCACAGTCATGCGATTCTCAGTGAGCGTGCCGGTCTTGTCTGAGCAAATGGCTGTAGCACCGCCCATGGTCTCGCAGGCTGCCAGCACGCGCACGAAGTTGTTGTCCTTCATCATCTTCTTCATGGAGTACGCCAGGGAGATGGTCACAGCCAGGGGTAGGCCTTCGGGCACTGCCACGACGATGATGGTGATGGCGTACAGGAAAAACTGCGTGGTGCCAAACACACACCAAGTTAGATTGGGGGTTCGGGGCAGGTCTTGAGCAAGCATGCTGCACACATGCCGCATGACTGCAGCAAGCTGATGCTTGGTGCACTGCAAGCTACCGCACATGCAGCACTGATGTTCAACCATTTGATTCTCTGCACTTGCTGCGAGGACTGCAGCTGGCAAGGCACACCTGCACTGGGCCGTGATCATTGATGCGCTTGATGGGGAAGCCCTTGTTCTCCACACACCACTTGATCAGCAGCGCAATGAAGCAAGCAATGGCAACACCCAGGCCAACCTGTACGTCGCATACAGGACATGCACACCATTCAGTCATGAAAAGCTCAGTTGCAGCTGATGCTTCTGCTCAATGCAAATGTCAGGCCTGGGGCGGCATTCCGTGCATCCATGGTGGCTGGCTCCAGTATCTGCAGCGCCTAACCTGGTGTGCCATGCTCACCTTGCCGATTGCAGTAGCCACCACCTCCAGCTTCTCCTGCAGGGGCGTCTGCGTCTCCTCCTCCTCGCCCACCATGGCCATGATCTTGCCCCACTCGCTGTGCGGTCCCACAGCCACGACCAGCACCTTGCCGCTGCCATCAGTGACCTGTGTACCTGACCGCACCCAGGGGTCGTCCTCGGCATTCTTGTGGATGGGCTCACCCTCACCCGTCAGTGATGCCTCGTCCACGACCAGGCCGAATGACTCGATCACAATGCCATCAGCAATGACCTGTGGCAAGAAGACACGGTGGGGCGTGATGCGGCAGTGGAACTACACTGGACCAGCATTCAGGTGCCAAACCCCAGGAGTGGCCCAGAGGGATGAGAGCAAGCCCGTGCATGGCATGTGCCGCATCACATGCAGCTGCAAATGGCTGGCAGCCCTCCCCTGATGCCCAATGTGGCACACATGCAATGCCATTTCAAGTCTGGGACATACTACATGGAGTGGCACCATGCCGCACCTTGTCACCCGTGTCAAGCAGCAGGATGTCGCCCACCACCACGTCTGTGTTGTCCACCAGCACCTGCTCGTGGTTGCGCACCACCTTGACCTGGATGGCCTCGCGCTGAGCATTGAGCTTGCGGAACTGCCGATCCTTTTGCCAGTCGTTGCCGGCGCCGACAGTGATGACCACCCCCACGGCCACCCAGATGGCCACACCCTCAATCCACCCGTTCTTTGCGCGCTCATCAGGAATGGCAGCACCCAGGACAGTTGAAATCTGCATGCGCGCGCGTGTGGTGGATTTTGGCTTGTGGTTGACTCGCCAACTTTCGCTGTAAAAGATGCGTGCGGTTATTTTTGCGCCTAACAAGGCATGACCAGTGCCGCAAAAGTGCATGCTTCAAGTAATGGAAAGTAACTGCTGCCAAAACCGTGCATAAAGCACACAGCAATGTATGTTGCAGGTTATGTTGACCGCACCGTCGCAGCAAAAATCAGCAGGAGGATGATTGGATCATGTGCTGTCTCATAGGCGAGTACGAAGAAGCTCTTGGGAGGCACCTCCTTGTAACGGTTTGCCCCATACTTTTCCCTGCGGCAGAGCCAGAGCATACCATTGCCTACTCAGCTCTGGTGTATGACATTGTGCGCATGCAAAGGGTGCACCACGCAGTTACTGCCCGAAGCAGCATGCCTACTTAGCAATGCTACGCATGCGTCACTCACAAAAGGATTGGGACTTGGTCGGGCATCAACCCTCTAGAAGTTGAGCTGCCAAGCACGCTGGCCAAACCTTCAACGCCGCCTGAGGCTTTCAGTTTGTCCATGTTCTTCTCCTGCAAGGGCAGCAATCATGATGTCAGGATGAGAGTGGCCACGGAGGCACAGCACGCCACAACATACGGCACTACACCGGCTTTTACACATGCAGAGCATTATGGGTGCAAGGAGGGCATCGCAAGCATGAAGAACGGGGCAATAACGCTGTCATCGCTTCAGTTGCACATGGCAACATAACAGGACACATGCTGTTCGTGTGTATGTTTGTGAGTTATGCGCACAGCTTGCAGGCATTATCTGGATGCCTAGCAGCAAGCCAACATGCTACAGAAAGGCCACATGCGACATGGGGCGCGTTCATGGCACATGCAAATTCAGGCAAATAAGCGCTCTAAGCGCCGTGTGTTATCGAGGTATCGTGCAGAACAAGCTATCATTGACGTTCGTGTATAAGCTGACGAATGCGAATGGTGAAGTGCAGGAGGACACTGCGAGCTTCATCTTCAGAGCCTTCATAAGCATTCCGCGATGACAATCATGCAGCTGTGGAGCAAGCATGCCTCGCGAAGATGCTCAGCAGCACACCCGGGAAACGACACGCTCGCGCCCGCTTCCACTCACCGCATTCATGTCAAATAAATCGTCAGGCGCAATGCCAGCCCCTCCTTTGACGGGGGGGCTGAACCCGTTCTCGTGCCCCTTCTCAACGTCCATCGCGCTTGCCTAATCAATAAGCCACTTTGTCTAGAAGGCGGCACACATTCTGGGGGCAGTTTACGATGGCCGCTAGAACCCTCAACTGGCTCCTGGGGAAACAAGCACAGCCTTTGTTGTTTCAGGCCGGCGCTGTCAAGTCAGGCGCTGATGAGTGCGATAGAAGGAGTCGGATTGCGGGACGACGGGTAGGACTTTGAAAGGGGTCCGAACTCACAGCCTCACAGCATTCACCCAAGCGGTAGAACAGCCTTCACAACACGTTCTCCTGGCTCTTCACATGATCAATGTGAACTGCATTCCGGCCTAGCACGCGGACGCCTTTCCTCTGGCACATTCCCCTAGATTCCTTGCACTGCTTGATCAGTTGCCTTCCAGCCCAGAGGATTTGCATGTAAAAGAGGTGCATGTATGACACCGATCCCCGCCACAGTGCAGTGCATTGTACTGCAGGCTGCCTACGCGTACTGGATGAGCTAGCCACGGATGCTCAGCAAGCAAGCAATGGTGCCTTGAAATGTGTGCAGAACACGTGCTGGCATCAGGGCGCAAGGTCCGTTGCACTGGGAAGTGTACTGCCCGTCAGACGTGCGCACTGTACAACCTTCGCAAGTCAGCCACTGTACACTGACGCAGCAAGCCCCGGACCCACACTCACACACATTCAACCTAGCACCAAAGCCCTTCACTTGTTAAAAAGCTTGCCCATGAACCCGCCCTTCTTCGGCGTCCCTCCACCGGCTAGCTGTGCCACAGCAGTCGTAGGGTGCGCTCCTGACGGTTGACTACCTGACCCCTGCTGTGCGAGGCCCGCCTGCAGCGCTCCTGCATCCACACTGCCCTGTACTTGCAGCCGTGCCAGCTGGGCCAGTGCTGCAGGGTTAGGGCCCGCTGGGTAGCCACCGTGTGGACCCCTACGGCCAGCAGCTGATGAGCCATTCGCGCCCATGTTCTCTAGCTTCCTCAACACGTCCTCCGCGGTGTGCAGCTTCTCCTGCAGAGGCCAGGCCAAGGGCCAAGGTAGGCACGCACGTAGGCATGTGGTACCATGGAACAGCGGAACAGTGCAAACCAGTTGTGAGTAAAGCGGGTACTGTACCTGACTGACAACAGTCACAGGTCAGGTCATCGCATGGTGGACCAGTGCTATTAGAATGGCCCAGCACAGCTGTTCACCGCAACGAACCTTGAACTCGCGGCGCCAGATGTCGAACTTTTTGCGGAGCTTGGCCAGCTCATGTGCAGGCACCATCTCGGGCGCATCCGCCACTCCGGCCGCAACTTCCGCAACGAATGTCACGTCGTCGTCCAGCACTGTAGCAGTGACATGTACAACACAACATAGGAGAAAGAGCTCAATGTCAGAGACTCAAACCACATACAAGCCAGTGACAGTGCAACAAGCACATGATGCATGCATCGCAGTTCATGAGGTGTGATCCACTACCAACAGTATGAACGCAGCCTCCCATGCACCCACTCACCCTGCGACACCTTGCCCAGCTCTGACTGCAGCTGGCCAACATACTTGGCGGCAGGACCCCCACCAGCAGCTGTCCGCTGTGCCCGTGTGGGCGACATGGCACGTGAAGGGTGCGGCACCAGCATGGACGGGGAGGGCTGAGGGCCAACCCCCCCAGACGTCCCCCCTCCTGCCCGTGGGGGGGTGGCGGGGCGGGGAGGGACCGCTGGTCCTGCGCCATTGGGGGCAGCTGCTGCTGAGCTGGCAGCTGAACGGGCAGGGGGCGAGGCAGCGGCGGAGGGGGTGGCTTCCCCCTCGTCATCCGAACCTCCGTGCATCACGTAGGCTGCAGCACCCGCTGCGGCGGCTTTGTTGCGTGCAGCCGCGGCGCGCTGCGCCTCCGCAATCAGGTCTACCTGCAGACCCGCCTCAGCGGTCTCAGGCTTGGCCGCAGCCACCTGTGGCACTGTACGCGTGACTCCAGAAGTGGGCGTGGCAGTCACGGCAAGCACTGCCTGCGATGTGGCCGCTGCAAACGGCGAGCCACCAGGCGCGACAGCTGCCCCTGCGCCCAACGCTGCAGCAGCTGCACCACCTCCGCTGCTCGTCATCGGCCCCACAGGGCCGGCGCCCACGGACCGCTCGCCGCTTGTGCGTGAGGACAGGCCCGCAGCCGCAGCAGACACGGCACCACCATTGCTGGGCAGGTTGCGATCCCCCGCAGTGGCGGACGGGTGCGACGACAGCGCGCTGGGCAGCGGAGGCAGCCGCGCATCGCCAAACGCGGCGCGCACCTGTTGGATGTAGTCCTGCAGCACGCGAATCTGTTCCAGCCACAGCACGTTCTGCTCCTCATACTTGTGCTGGTACCTGTGGCGTGTGCACCCAGGTTGGATACGGGCAGCGAATGCTCAGTCATTGACAACACCCACAGCTGCAGGCACACGTTTACACTGCCCAAAATGGGAACATGCACCCTTGGCATCTCAGCCATGGTTGAGTCCAGTGTGCTGCCTGTGCAAGGAGCCCAAACATTTCTTCGGCTGCACTATGGACCCACCTGTCCTTCAAGCTGCGCTCCAGCTGCAGCTGCTTGGTCAGCCGCATGTTCTCTAGCGCCAGCTTCTCAGCAGCTTCCTTGGCCTCCTGTAACGCCGTGAAGCGTGCAGATGCCGCACCTGCGCCAGACACTGCAGCGGATGCACTGCCCGGCGCCCCGAAGCTGGTGGAGGGGGACAGTGTGCCAGGTGTCTGGGCACCCACTGACTCAGCTGTCCCGTGGGGGGCGGCAGGGGGGGGTGGGGTCTGGGGCGTTGCCTGGCCAGCGGCTGTGGCCAAGATGGATGCACCCGTCTCAACACCCCGGGCCCCAGCACCAGCTGCCGCACCAGCTGCCGCATCAGCTGTGCCGGCTGTGGCCGCAGAGGTTGCAGCGGCCGTAGCTGCAGGGCCGGTCTGAGCCTTCATCATGAGGGCCAGTGCAGTATCAGGGACTGCCCCAGCTTCCCCAGACCCATGTGCCTCACGTGCTGTCTTCCATGCGGCCAGCGCAGCACGGACCTCATCCATGTCACAGCTGCGCGCATGGTGGTGAGCAGACCGAGGCGTTGCATGACGTGTGAAGCCATGGGCTGCAGCGCCATGGGGCAGGGCGTTTGCACGGGAGCGGGCCGGTGCATTTGATTGGGTCCGCGCAATAGCATGCATTCATTCAACCACTGACATATGACAGACCTGACAAGCGGTCACAACCCTTCCATCACACAAGCAAAGAACGCTACAGCTTCCAGGCAGATCAAATCCGAGGCATGGTTGGTGCTGGGTGCATGTCAGCAGCCCTGTCCCCACACATTGGTTCCACTGCAGGCTGCAGTTGCTCATGGTTCCACGGCTCCTTACCCGTACTGCTGCCGCAGGCTCACAAAGCTGTCCTGCTCCAGCCGCTGGATCATCTCCCTCTTCTCACGGTCACGCACACGCCGCCGCACACGCTTCCCAAAGCGCGACCGCCGCCACATCATCTGGATCATGACCGCAGCACGCTGCATGCGCACGTACCTGACGCAGGGCAGCGGGCGGTGCACTCATCAGGTTTCCTTGCTTGCACGCCCAGCATGCATGTTGGTTGGGCATGATCGGGCATGTATTCCAGTGCTGTCATGCGTCAACAGTCTGCATGTTTGCAGGGATGACTGCAGCCTGAACCGCCGCATAGGCATGCACAAATACCACACCCCGGTTAGCACCCTAACGCTGAAAACCTCGGCCACCCACTTGCTGCGTGCGTTGTGGCCACGCCACGCTGTCTGGATCACGCGCGCCGCGTGCGTCTCCAGAATGAGCCGCTCATACCTCAGCCGCTCATTCTTCGCGCGCCACACGCTCTGGAACACGATGGCCGCGTGCCGCACCGCAAGGTACGCGGCGCGGCACACATGCATGCGGTATGCGGCCTGGATGCGCAGGGCGGCAGACTGCATGGCTGCCCACTTGTCCTCCACGTAGCCCAGCACCCCAGGCCTGCGCACAGGTGCACCACCCACATCACCACAGGGCGCTGGCAGGGCGTTGTGTGCTGATGCACCATGCACACCATTCACAAGCAGGTACATATCCAAGTGGTGTGTGCGGTATCTTGCAGCATGGTGCGCGCGCTGCGCAGATGGCGCGAGATGTGGGTCATACCTAAAGAAGATTTTCGTGCGGCCGACCTGGTACTGAGCAGGTGACAGGTTGAACACCTGCACCAGCCGCTTGCATGCCTGCAGCGCAGAGCGGAAGGAACAGAAACCATGAGCATCAGCCAGAACAGCGTCAGCAACACAATGTGCATGCTGTGCTTAAGGACAGATCTGGGTTGGCATCATGTTTGGTGCTCTTGATCCTCACCCCCAGTGCGTCAGCAGCGCCCTCCACACCAGCCATTGCCCCCAATGCCGCCTGCCCCTGGGCGGCCGCTAACAGTGCAGCTTGCTGCTCCGGTGGCAGCAGGATGGCGTACCGCTCCGCAAATGCCTGCAAGAAGGTTGGGCAAACCAGTCTGTGTGATGTTTTGAGAGCGGTTCTTTGCGGCGAATCACGCATGTGATCGTTCTGCGTGCTGCGACCCCTACACACGCGCATGGATGTGAACCTGGCTGCATATTGACGGCTGATCAGGAAGGTTTGCTGCTGAGGGCAATCTGCACAATTTGTGCTGAGACAACCGCACCTGGTGTGTGTAGCGTGTGGGGAAGCCAGCACGTGCAATGCGTGCCACCTCCAGCACACCGCAGCAGCGCAGCTGGTGCAGTGTCATACCCTCCTCAAAGCAGTCTGCAAGCACCCCAGTCATGCACGCCAGACTTGACTTTTCATGACATATCCTTCCAAGCTTGGCCTCTGCGTTTCCTTCTCTCCCTCACCCTTCCACAAGCCACAATGGCACCACCCAATGTGCAGGGACAGGGTCCAGTCGCTGGTGCTCCAACATCTAGCAGGGGCGTGGCTTGAGCTCATGACCATGGCTCATGACCGTGGCTCAAGCTCGTGAACAGCTGGAGCACACACCTGGCTTGAGCGCGGCGTTGGGCTTGATGCAGCGTACAAAGTGCAGGCCCGTTGCATCCAGCTCAGCGATCAGCTCCCGCAGCTGCGGGCCAAATGCGGTCAACAAAAACCAAAGGGATCAGGCCGACAGTTGAGGGAGCCCTGCAATTGCTAGATCCCCTGAAGTGGCAACTCTCCGCCCTGCGCCTGCAATGCGTGTCCACCTGACTCTGCACAGATGCTGGCAGCCGGCGCACCTGCTGCGAGAAGCGATTTCCCACTGTCTGTCCTCCGCGCCGTGCATTGGCGTCGCACTCGTCACGTACCGCCGCACCCAGCACCGACACCAGAGGGCTGGCAGCTGTATCAGAGCTGCACATGAGCTCAATGAGGTCTGCGCACAACGCACATCAGCCACAACTGGTTGGGTGCATGCTGAAGCCGAATGCTCTGGGGCGCCATCATGCCAGCTGATGCCAGGCCACCTTTGTTTCAGGCAACACATCAAGGGGCTTGGCGCTTGCTAGGGTTGAAGCCGTAGTTGTAGCAGGGCAGCCTCAGCCACGCACCTGCATTCAGTGTGTCCTTGTTCTTGTCCAGAAAGCCCTCGGAGTCATACGCCACAGCGCCGGCATAGTGCAGGATGGTGAAGTCGCGTGGTGCGCGCGCATTGGTGCCGAACGCAGGGTGCGATGACAGCGCCTCCTGTGAGTACATGCCGATGGGTGGGTGGTGGCCATGTCCAGGAAATGATCTCATGCAGCCAAGTAAGTGGCCCCTGCTTTGCTGCTGATCATTGGGAGTTGGGCGGACAACACATACCATGCAATGGTGCAGGAACACGCCTCCGGTGCTGCTGCAGAATTGTGTGGCAGGTGTAAGGCGTACCAAACTCATGCCGCCATGGCATGCACACCTTGAGCTTGTGCACGAACGTCTCATCACTTGCACGGGGGAAGCGGCACTGCGCGTCCAGGACGGCCAGCACACCCAGGCCCCTGCGCATTGGCAATGTCACATGCCTTATGTCGTGCCTGATGTCATGATCTGTGTGCCACCGTTGCTGCAGTCGTGTCACACATGCAGGCAGTGCCACATGGAGGCAGTGTTAATGCCGGAATGGTGCTCACTTTGGTGGCACTGCCTCAATAGCATCCACGCACTCCTGGTTGTCAATAAACTCGACTTTGGTCCAGTCAATGCCCTCGCTCTCATACTCCTGCAACGCGCATTCATCGGCAACCACGTCTTGATGTGCCGTGTCCAAAGAAATACTCGCCGCCCGCAAGCAATCTTCACACCAGCAAGCGCATAGCAGGCCCTGGAGCTGCAGGCCATGCGGCTGCTTGGGTTCCCAGCCGCAGACACAGACACTGCACCCCATACAGCCTTCACCTGCTGCTCCAGTGTGAACAGGTGACGCGTGAACTGCTGCTGCAGCCGCTCATTTGCGTAGTTGATGCACAGCTGCTCAAAGCTGTTGCGGGTGAACTGCTCGAAGCCATAGATATCCAAGATAGCGATGGACAGCCCACTGCTCTTCTTGCCTACACCATGCCAGGCAGTCTTCACGTTAGCGCGTAAGCACATGCACCCACCTCACCACTGTGAACATTTTGGAGCACATGATTTGACTGCCCCCTTATTGCACAGCTACGGCCCCCCGTATGGGACCCCATGAGATTGTGCAGGACACACCTGTGTCGAGCTTTGTGTTGATGGCCTTGACAATCCAGTCAAATGCAGCTGAATATAACGCCTTTGCCAGCGCATCACGCACATCATGCGACTCCTCCACGTTTAGCAACTGCAGTGACGTGTATAGACGCAGCTGATGTTAAGGCCTGGGTGTTTCCAATTCCACTACCGTCCACAGTTGCCATCGGATCAAGGTGCAGCAGCCATCATGTTAGGTCATTGTTTGCAGGCGCTTTGCAAACCAATGACAGGTGCTCACCTGCCCAAGGGGCAGCCAGCAGGGTTCCATACAACCGGGCCACGTGCGATCCGCACCATCCCAACCGTACTCACACACCTTGATAATGACCTCGCTCGGTGTCACGATACGCTTGCGTGTGAGTGCTGCCTCCAGCGCCTGCCGCGTCACACCCAGCAGCGTGCAGCAGGGGCCCACTGCCTCGTTGTCCACCAGCTGCGTGTGCACATAGCAACATGGGGCACAGCTGCGAGATTGAATGAATTTAGTTGAGTACAAGCCCAGGCGACAAACACTTCAAGACTGTGTCGTACACGAGTATGCGCCTCTGATAGCAAAAGACACCAAACAACATGCCATCACAGTTTGCACACCAGTGTGGAGTCGTTTGCCGCATCATTGGGGTCGTGTATGAACTCCAAGTTGCCCAGCCACAGCACACCACCCAGCAGCCGCCACAGTGCAGCCTGCTGCTCAGGGCCAATGCCCACGTCCTTCAG
Source organism: Haematococcus sp. NG2 (assembly GCA_004335575.1). Taxonomy (NCBI): domain Eukaryota; kingdom Viridiplantae; phylum Chlorophyta; class Chlorophyceae; order Chlamydomonadales; family Haematococcaceae; genus Haematococcus; species Haematococcus sp. NG2. The sequence continues at coordinate 38,957 of QAXD01000181.1, forward strand.
CGCGACGCACACATTGCGGAACTCTGCCGCATCATCCACGCCGTCAATGTCCTGAGGGGGCGGCATGACGCAGGGCCACACCAGCATGAGGTTGGGAGGGAAGCAGAGATGGACGTTATGGCAAAGAGCGCACAGCGGCTGACTACCACAACACAACACCCAGCCTTCACACCACAGGTGCCCTGCAACACACCGTGCAGCCGGACTGTGCTAGGAAGTGGAAGCCATTGGGGTGCGACGGCAGCGACAGCTCCTTGCGCAGCTCAGCGCTCGCGCCGCGCACGAGCTGGTAGAAGATGTGGTACGAGCGCTCACCCTTGAGCTGGTGCACCACTCTGCGCAAGTATGTACAGCATCAGGTGTGGTAGCATGTCAGGATCAGCCTAATCATACATTCAAAGCTCAGCGTGCACACACCCCTGTCACATGCACCAGGCAAGGCATGTAGACACCATCTATCAGCTCATCAGCCCCATCATAGGCATCCACCTGCTCTTCTCCAGCAGGTACGTCTTGATGCATGCGCCGCAGATGTGGTGGCTCTGGTTGAAATGGATCTGTACGCAGGTGGACGAGGTGCTGGCCTGAACCGGGATGCCCATCCACTCACATGGACAGAGCATATTTACGCAAGGGGCCACTTGCTGCCAGCCAGGCTCTGACGAGGCCTTACCTGGATCAGCTTGCCGAACCGGGATGAGTTGTGGTTGCGCAGGGTCTTGGCATTGCCAAACGCTTCGAGAATAGGGTTGGTCTGTTTGCATAAATTTGTAAATTTGTGGTGTCAGCTCCTGTGTGCCAGCTCTGTTCCCAGCATTTGGTTGGATCCCCCTGGAGGCCCACCACGCAAGGCTGCCAAACACACAACCGGCGCAGCATTGCCAAAGCATCAGTGACACCTCCACGCACCTCCAGGACCTGATCCTCCACACCCGTACCGCCTGCCAGTGTGGCAAAGTACTGCATCGCCTTCTTAGTTGTCTCCGTCTTGCCTGCGCCTGACTCGCCTGCACCATGTAGCATACATACTCGTGAACCTCAGTACACACCAGATAATGCATTTGCAGTGCTGCATGCCACCTTTTCACAGATGCATACATGCACACTGGCTGCAAGCACCACAATCAGTTGACTGGGCGAAACCGCTGAAACTTGAGTCCACACACCATTGACGATGAGCGATTGCGACGTGCGCTCGCGCAGCATTCGGCGAAACGCTGTAGCTGCTACGAGATAGATGTGTGGAGCAAGGTGTTGTGCTCCAATTGCATCACGTGCGCCGGCTGCACAGGCGCATGGAAAGCATGCGTAAGAGGCAGCTTGTTAAGTGCAGAGGAACCACAGCAGATGTGGCCAGGACCATCCAACGTATAATTCTCTGCACATATGATCAATGAGGTTGAGCTCAAACGGTACCCAGCGCACCTTTGTATGCTGATGCCACATCTGGTGTGTACAGCGGCAGCGACTTGCATGGGTTGAGCGCGATTAACACAGGCCCAGCAAATGTGTAGATGTCATTCTTGGCATACCTGCACAGCAAGGTGGCATGTGCAAGGTGCAAACAGCAGGACTCATGGTGACGAGCTCGACCATGTTGTGGGGCAAGAAAGTCAGGTACACGCATGTGATGGCATGGATCATTGTGGAGTAGGGTGCATACGGTACATGACTGACAATTACGCACCTGTACCGCAAGTTGTACAGGATACCGGGCTCATTAAGGTAGGACAGGTGTGTGAGGTCGGGAATGCCTTCCTGCAGTGCAAAATGAACAGCTTCGCAGTCATGCACTAACCATCAAATGTCTTCGGCAGCAACCTGAGCCCTGAAGCACCACATGCTGCCTTGTCGCCCAACACTTGCCTCACAACAAAGCACCCCGCACACAAATCACACAAACCTGCAGCTTTGGGTTGGCCGGCACCAGTTGTGACATCTTGTATGTCGCTGTCTTGCCGCTGTCCAGAGCGACCTGTGAGTGACAGCATGAGTGCACGGATGAGACACCACAGGCAACTGCACACCATGAAAGCATCAGAGAGCACTGTGCCATGCATGTCACATGCAGTGAGGAGCAGCAACCTTCACATGCTCCTACCTCTGCGGTTCCTTGCCCCAAAGTTCTGAGCTCGCCAGGCAGCCACTGCACGCCTGCCTGCGCGTCCTCATGCTTTACCCAAACCTGCAGACGATGCACATGGCATACAAGATACAACGTTGTATCCAGTGCACACTTCCATTTGCCAAAGCACCTCAACGCACAGACAGAGCTCATTGACCATTTGGTGCATGCCCCCCATGATACATGCCAACATCGATTACCTTCGATCCTTTGGTCAGGCCTTCTGTAGAGTCATTGATAACAGCAGCAAGCCTGCTGCTGGTGTCCTCATGCCTTGAAGCCTTGGGGGCCATGTGGTCTAAACACACCTGTGCCTAGCTGTGCAGTTGGGGATCATCAAACTGGGAAAATCATGGACCCACACGCATTGACTGCGCCATTGTACCCAGTTGAAATATACAAAGTTGAAGGCAAGGGCCAGTGAGGACCGGCTTGTCAACTACGTTCGTAACTGATTCATGTAGCTGCAAGCTGTGGTGGATAACAGTGCGCGTGCTAGCAGCGATCTCCCATCCGCCTGGAAGCTGTTCATATGTTCTTCACATGACAGGACCCGGCGTACCTTCGCAACACCAAATACGCCAACTAGTTATGCTTCTGGCCTTGTTGCAATCACAAGCTGCACGCTCGCTCTCCACCGCAACAGGCTGGTCAGAGTCGCTCCAATTGTGTAAACCGCGCAGATGATGCTCAAAATTTCTATTATACACAGTGTTTTGACTGGGGATCTGCCCTGCTCTGGGCTCGCAACAAACCAGCGTTCACCCCATCGCAGTGCATGCTGACTACTCGGGCAAAAACCATCATCGCCAAAGGACCAACGAGGCAAGCACAACTGCGTTTCATCCAAGGCACAACCTGCGCATGTACATCTGTGTGAGGCGCACGCGGGGCGGCACGCTCACGATCGATATACAAGTGGGGTTCCTGGGCCACACCCACTGCCACAGTAAACAGCTGATTAAGAAGTGTTACAGTCTTGTCTGGAACATTGCATACAACTCCACCTGATCGGCCGCGCATTGCTCATTGGTGTCGTTCTGACCGTCATCGTCCATGTCGGAGGCAGCATGAGGCACACATCTCACCGCCCCTTGACAACTGCAGTGCTGCATCCTAATGCATCATCAGTGCTGCTCACCACCCACCACTGCCCCCGTCACGCGGTGCCTGCTGCCTGCCCTCCCGCCTGCTCTTTGAGCTCCGCAGCCTCCGGTCCCAGTCCTCCATCTGGTCTGCGTTCACCTGCGTGCACATGATGACATGATGGTGATCAAATCAGCGATCATAAGAGCAAGGTGATCGACACGGCCTTGCACTGGCAACCTGCCGCTGTCGGCCAGACACTGTGCGCGTCAAGTAAACAAACACCAGTTGTATGCGTGACTGCTGCGCAACTGACACCCATACCTGGGGTGCTGCTTCCCGATCAGACGAGAACACAATGTCTTCCTTGCCCAGTGCACGCCACTCGCCCAGCTTGCGTGCAGCCTGCAGCTTCTGGCGCACCCACTGGCCCGGCCCGTTAATGACGCGTGCCGCAGCGGTGCGCGCATCATTACGCGCCTGAATCTTGGCATTGCGCTGCAGCGTGACCAGCATGGCCCATTTGCGACTTGTTACACAAGTCCTGTCAAGGGCTCTTTGGACACAATGTGGCAGAAGACGCAGGTGCCGCAGAACATTTCGCGCAACACAAGCAGTCAACAATCAGCACAACGCCCCTCAACAGTTCTCCAAAGATAATGTGACACACCTGGCTGTTGATGAACCACCGCAGTGCAGGGATGGCAAAGAACGCAGCTGCATACAGCTGCAGTGCAGGCATCAGCCCCGACATCCAGCCAAGTCCGTTGGCCACCAGCACATAACGCGCATGAGCGTCAGCTAGCAGGCCTGACAGTGTGGCCACACCTGAATCCATGCGTAGCAGGAAAGAGGAGAGAGGTCATGTGAGCAAAGCCGTCATGATGCAGCTGAGCATCAGGACTGGTAGCGGGTGCACCCACCTGCAAGGTTGAGCGCGCCCAGCCCAACGGTGCCAGCAACCTGGCCTGCGCTTGCAGCTGTCAGCTCCCAATTCTCTTCCAATGGAAGATCCAGCGGCCGCACCACACGCAGACCTCCCTGCAGTGTTGTGTTTGTCGGACCCATTCCATCCTAAACCCACTTCATCCTAAATCCTCATTGCTGATAATCGTGTGGCAAAGGTGATGCAGCCCACACGATGCAGTAGATAGCACAAGCCATGGTAAAGCACATGCATGTGAGGCTGTAAACGCAGCACACAACATGTAGCAGCTAAAACTTGATCTGTAGCCTGGCGATGACACACACATGTGTCGTGCGAGTGAGCTGGGGTGCTTGCATCCCTCACCTGTGCAGATGTCTGAAAGGCAGGGAAGCGGTACAGCAGGCCCCCTGTGGCTTCGTCAACCGTCGGCTCTCCACCAAAACGAATGAGGGCGGGCAGCACAAACGACTCATCAGCATATGGTGGCCCCGTTGCACCCTGCAGACGGGTGCATGATACTGAAGCTGCTTGGACGAAATCATGAGAGGCCATGCTTGTGCTGGCCCATGGCAACAGCAACCTGTGAGATGAGCTTTCACAGTTTTGTGGGCACGGTTGTGTGACACCTTCAGCACACTCACTGGTGGGGCCTCTGTGCGGCGTGCACGGCGCTGCGCCACAGTGTCCCATTCATCCCATGCATCCTCCTGCACGCCCTTGGGCAAGGGTGGCTCAAGGTACGGCGCCATCTCCTCCGCAGTCACCACACCACCCCTGCAGCCCACACGGCAGCACCCCAACATGCATACTTCTGCAGCTTCCATGCTTCTGCGTGTTTCCTGCTCCCAGCACCCCATCCAGCAGTTGGCAACACACGGCGCACACGCTGAAGATGAGCAGGGGCATGTCAGTGCAGTTCTAAGGCCAGTCCAGCTGAGGCCCAACTGATAAACTTTTGTTCCCCGACCCAGCCCCGACCCCCAACGCATTGCAGTGCGCACCTGTCCTGGATGAGCTGCCCCAGTGCTGACCAGCGCGCATCATCATACCCCGCGTTGGGGTTCCCATCACCAAACACAAATGAGAATATGGCCTCCACAAACGTAAGCTGCAGGGCAGCAGGCGCGTGCATGCAAGCATGATAGTTGCATGACGTTGGAGGATGGATGCAATGCGAGGCAGCGGGCTCAGCACCCTGCGAGCATGGAAGCTTCTGCGCACCTGGCCCCCATTTGCAAGGCGCTCTTGTGCACTGACACCATAGTTGGGGTCCAGATAGATGAGCAGGTCAGTGAGGTCAAAGTACAGGCGCATGCCTGGCCCTCCGCTGCTGCTATAGTACGACGAGCCACTGCCACTGCCCCTGTGGCGGCTGGACAGAGCATGGGCATTAACAACAGCACACCAAGCCCAGCAGTGGAGTGAGCATGCCGCCCAGGGCCAGAATCTGAAGCTGGCATGACGGCACATTGCCAAGCCAGATGCGGAGCTTTCCAATATCATGCATGCATACTACCTTCAGCAGCAGCACATGTCACATGGCATCTGCAGGCACTCATGTCTCACCGGCCATTGCTGTCCCTGTCTCCCTTCCCCGACAGGATGACCACTACTGCCAGCCACACCATGAAGATGGAGGCGACCAGAGCAGTGCCAAACATGACGCGTGTGAGGTAGGCAGCTGCGCGCTGTGCACCCAACCACAGGGGCCGCAGCCGCAGCAGCAGCGAGCGCGTGGCGATGTCCGAGCGGAACGAGCGAGGGAACATGTACACAATCGTCCCTTCGCGGGACACCTCCAGTGTGCCCTTCGCATCATACGCCAGTGCTTGTAAGGCCTGCTCCGCCTCGCGTACGCTCACACCCACACGTGCAGCCACGTCACCGACCTGCATGGCCCCACAGGGTTCCGACACTGTTGGACAGCTGGAGACAGTGCAAGACGCAAGCAGGATGGTGGGATGCATGAAAGAGCTGCTTGAATAACAAAACATGTCATCATGTTGCACGGCCACATGGTGGTATACTCATGCACCTGCAACACTACCACAGGTGCCTGCCACGTATTTGAACAGGGCAGAAAGGTGTAGGGCTGAGCAGCACACACCGTGACGCGATATGACAGCTGCTCCACTGCCTCCTCTACGCGCTCACGCAGTGCAGCTGGCAGCCTGTGTGGCCAAAGCGCAGTGCAGTGCACGGCCAGGGTCATGCTACATTATTGAGCACTCAACCTGAACTGCATCGCCATGTGTACAAATGACCCAGTGCACGCAGCAATACTATAGTGCAGTGCATGCGGCCATGCAGGATGGAAAACACCATGCACAACGCTCACTTGCTGCTCTGGACCCCTGCCTCGCGCTTGACCACATCCACTGGGTTGAAGCTGGCTGCACAGGCGCATAGTGGGCGCCTAGCAGGCCCATTTGCTAGGCCCAGCCGCGCAGGCACAGAGCGAGCGTAAGCAGATGTGCTGCGCATGCACCTGGAAGCTGAACCTGCTCGCCATGGGACATGGTGCAGCAGCATAGCCCCTGAGACCAAACCCCGGGGCCTGCCTTGAAGCACTCGTGCTGAAAAACTGCGCAGCTCGAGTTTGCCGCTGTTGTGAAGGGATTCAGGCAACAAGGGTTCAGGACCAGGTCAGTACTCAAGGTGAACTAATGTATCCGCACAGATTGGAAACCCTGTAGTAGAACGAATATTGCCATTAGACCCTCATGTGTCGAAACCCAGATCGTGTCATTATCATCACTGCCAATGGGCGATGGGGCTTGATATTATTTTGTAGATACCGCTCGCTCTCAATGGTTGTTTGCCAAGCCCTAGCATGATTGAATTCATGCCTGTGTTATGACAGCTGAATGGAGTTCAATGTACGGTCTTGGCTTGCATCAGACAGTAAACACAGCGGGCCATCAGTCCATTTTGTGAAGCCTAAGCAGCTGTCATGCTGGAGCAAACGCAGCATCCAGGATGGTGGCAGCTACGATTATGGGAGTACAGCAGGTCTGTATCTAGTGTCCGTATGAGTTGCAATTCACAGCATGCCATCAAGCAGACCTCCATGCGATATTCTGCATGTCGGATGTGCAGGCCTGCACCCCTTCTCGCAGCCCCAGCTGCCTGCAGACTTGAACGCAGGCTACCCTGAGTCGTACATACGCAAGCCAGGTGTGCGCTTTGATGTACCGTATCTGCACAGCACTGTCATTATGATGTTCTTCCCATTCTGGCGAGGTATGGATGTGCACATGCTGGTGCTGGCGTGTGCATGCAGGAGTGGAGAGCACGCCTGTGGATGTCATTGTACGTGCCGCACAGCAGGCAGCAGGCACTACTCTGCTTGATGCAGCTGACATAGTTACGTTTAGGAACAACTTGAACAAGATCTTTGGGACACCACTGAATCCTAAGGACGCATGGGTTGTGGATGCGTGCTGCATGGGGGCCACCGGCACGATGTACCTGGACATTGTCAAGACAGGTGTGTTCTTATGGAGGATCACAAGGCTTGCAGTGGTTAACCTGCAGCGGCCACCCTGCATGATTATACAGATGCAGGCATGTTGCCAGCCATCTTCATCCGCCTTTCCCCTCACCCGCAGAAGAAAAGGAGTTCCCCGACTCGGATCGGTTTGTGTACTATGGCTACAAGTTTGAGGCATTGTGCACCGGCAGCCCAGACAGCGGGCCTGTAGATGCCACCAGTGAGTTTGCAGCAATCCTGGGGCTCAAGGTCGGGAGCCTGCGGCTGCTGATGGCTGCAGAAATTGACTGCTCCTCAGTGCCCGGAGGTGGACTAGATCCTCTGAGCAGCTACCTGGAGCTGAAGACATACAAGCTGCCTGAGCACCAGGGCCAGGAGAAGACTCTGCTGCAATCCAAGTATCCCAAGTGGTGGCTGCAGTCGTTCCTGGCAGGCGTGCCCACACTGGTGCTGGGCGGGCGGGATGCGCAGGGCATGCTACGTGAGGTGCGCATGGTGGCTGATGCTACCAACATGTGCACTTGCTTGCTCGTGCTTGCTCATACTGAGCAAATGCATATCTATTTCGAGATTCTGCAAGCACTTCGACACGCTGTGTGCTGACAGAGCTGCGCTGCTTTGATGCGTGTGGCCTGAGCTCGACCTGCGCATGTAACAGCTAGGCCTTGAACCCACCTCCATGTCAATGCAGATCAAGCACGTGGACGTGCAGTCACTGCCCTCTATGTGCAATGCGCAGCTGCCGCACCACTCGCAATGGAGTGCGTGGCAGATGCTGCGGTTTGGCCATGATACCCTGGTATGGATGCGCGAGGTAGCTGCACGGCATGCCGGCGTTGCAGTGCGGTTCACATACCAGCCCAGTAGCGGCATGATCCTAGCCAGCCTAACTGAAGGTGATCTGCCAGGGCGCTTGTTGAAGAGTTTGGAGGGATGAGATTGCTGGCACCTTACACAGACCCTGCATAGCCTTTTATTAACAGGTCCATTTATCCTGGACATCCTCATTCATTGCAAGTATTTTTGCTGCAGACAATCACTTCCATATGTACTATGGATGTGATACAAGCTGTACGGTCAGCACATGCATGCACCTGAAGGTGTAAGTAATCACGCTGGGTTCACGCTTGTTTGATCACCAATTCTTTGCTGCGAGGATCTGGGCATTCTGGACAAGTTCTGATGCCTCCGGTTCATCAAACGACACGTCATAATTGTGGTCAATTTCCATGCCTGACCAAGGCAGCAACTGCCAAACCAGGCAGCCAGCGAAGCCAATGTCCTGGACCGCCTGCATCCATGAAGCACACCACGTGCATGAGCATTCAAACAGGGACTGCTTCAGCCAATGGCGCGCAGCATGAAGTGGTATGCTGTTGTTGAGCCAGCTAAGGCCATCATACCTTGTGCATGGCCTGATACACTTGGCGCCTGTTGCCTTTGTAATCCGCCTGCTTGCAGCATCCATACTCTTCCATCACAATCCTGTCAGCGTGAAGCCGTGGATCCAGGGAAACAACGCAAGGCAGGCAGGGTTTGAGCTAAGGCCATGCATGCATATCAGTGCAGACATCAGGGTGACTGCGCAGACCTGTGAATCAAGCGGCAGCCTGCAATGTGTGTATGATGTGGCCAGGCTTGCTGAACAAAACTCACGGTTTGTTAGCGGCAAATGCCACATTGGCTCTGTCCTTCATAAAATTGTCAATCACGAACTGCACACCTTGACCACCATTGTAGGGGATTCCCCAGTTATCTGCAGTTGTGCGTGTGAGTGTCAAAGGTTTCAATTGACACACGAATAGTTGTAGTTGCAGATCATTGTTCAAACCATGTATGATGCATCTGAACTCTACCCCCACTTTTCATATAAACGCAGGGGATGGTGTCATGCAACATGCACACTTGCACCAACCAGGATAAACATGTATAGTCATGAAGCTGATGTCAGGACACCGCACGTTGAGCTCAAAGTCCACACCCTGAGGGGGAGCACGTGAGCATACGTTTGCCATTCACAACAAAACACTCAGATTATGCATGATGCAGCCACCATAGCTGTGCAGGGCACATGTTCATGCTCATGTTCATGTTCAGGGCACGCGTGCACTACCACGTCCACACGCAGCACTGCATCATTTGTGGCCAGGTCACAGGGACGCGGTGCAGACCTTAAGGCCGTTGTTCAGCCACTGGCGGTCAGACAACCACGGCCCATACGCACGGTACCCTTCCTCTCCAGTGGTGATCATATGGTTGGGGTCGATGTTGCGGATGTATGTGGCTGCCCTGCACAACCACTGGTTCACTAGCCGCCCAACAAGCTGCCCCTTGCCAATAGTGAGACCCACATCCCCAGACTGCAGGGGCCAGGAGGACTTGGTCTCGTACTGCAGTGTGCCATGAACAGCAACATATGCCGGATGATGTGCAACGTGGCAGTCTCATGTAGGACATGGACACACAACCAAGGCAGGCTCGTGATGCACTCTGCCTAAGCAAGCTGCTCGTTGGGGTCAGGAATCCCCAACCCAACCACCCTGTCACCCTGGGCTGTTCACACCAACTGCAGCCAGCGCAAGTAACCTGACGCTCATTTCCTGCCCACCGACCCCGTCTGTTGTGTGCGGCTCGTTTGCAAGCTCCCAGGCAAGGATGGCTGGCTCATCCACATACTTCCGGCCAGTCCTAGGGTTGTAGTGCTGCATGATGGATGATGCATAGCCCATGTAGCGGCTGAACACGAGTGAGTCTGCGGAGCGTGAAGTACAAACAAGACAGGCAGCTCACGCACTCTGAGCACTGGCACGCTGCAGTCGTAAGTGGCCACATGCAGCTTGAAGTCAAGGAGCCATATGCCTGCCATCAGCAGCAATCCATTGTGCACCACACACCGGCATAGAACAGCTCCTTGTCTCGTCCACTGCCCAATGTTGATTGCACGTAGAACAGCATCCCTGTGAGATCTGCCTCGTAGTTCACAAATGGGAAGATGACCTGTGGATGGTGGTCATGTGGACAGGAGGGCTCTGGGGCCTGGATGGCTACACATTCAGGTTACCGTGGTCCGACCCTCGGGTTGGACCCCAGGCCATGCACATCAAATCAAATCATCGCGACATCAGCACATCACCTTGAGCCCATACTTGGCTGCACACCAGATGGTGTGGTCCAGACGCGCAAACGCCTCTGGCTTCAGTGTCCAACCCCCCTGGCTGTCTGTTGTCATGTCCTGCCACTCATGGCCAAACCCCCAGAAACGTACGACACGGATGGAGCGCCAGGATAGCATTTGAAAAATCTTTTCAATCGTGGCATCATCGTACATATTCCTGCTGGCCACACCTGCATGCGGGATCAAAAGAGAGGCCACGAAAAGGCTGCCACGCCATGCAGCAGGTCTGCAAGCATGCCAACGCATACACGTGTTCATGTGCGCAATGCACAAACCATAGTCGCATTCATGCAGAGTCAGGTACTAAGGGGATCCTTTGACATCACACACCAAGGTAATAGATGTTGGTACCCTGCGAGCGGCGTGCAACAAAACCTGCAGGTTGGGAGGATCCTCATCACCTGGTTGTGGTTCACAATCAGCGCTGTGGAATGAAGAGCAGGTAGCGGAAGCAACCATGCAGACTGAGGTGCCAGAACCCGTGCCAGAACCCTGCACTTGCCCACCTGAAAGTACCATGGGTTTCCATCCAGGTAGAACTTGGTGCCTTTGGCATACACAAAGCCAGAGGGGACCGAGTGTGAGGATGCTGCGGGCTGCATGGCTGGCAACTGGCCGGCTGGCGCTGGGCTGGCAGTAGGTGCAGAAGGTGCCTGTGGTGGTGGACATGCCGCTGGTACCAGTACAACCTGCGGAGGCTGCTTTGCCTGCTGTTCTTGCTGTTGTATGGTGGCCTGAAGGGATGTTATGTTGGCAAGAGCTGCCCCCAGCTGTCCCAAAGTCATGGTGACGTTGGCCTGCAGCTGCGAGATAGTTGCTGCCTGGGAGATGGCTTGTGCCTTCTGCGACTTGTACAGGTCCATGATAGCATCAAAAGCATCATCAAGCGCCATGCAGACTGCTGCAGACACGTTGAGCTTCAATGTTGGTGTTGGGCTGGTGTCAGGGCTTGCTGAAGGGGCTGTATACGACACCACCCAGCCTGAGCTGGAGCTGCTGCTCTGTTCTTTGTCTGCATAGTTGGTATGCACTGCCTCACCAAGTGTCTGCTGGGTTGTGCGCCGTATGGGCCAGCTGTCAGCGCCTGCTTTGCTGCCGCACATAGCGAGCAGCAGCAACAGGGTACAGTAGCCCTGCAGCAGCGCTTTGAAGCATGACGAGCCCATCTGTTTGAAGCAGCCCCTTGATACACAAGAAAGGGGCTGCTGGGTACTCCTCCTCTAGCAAACAGCGACAGCTTGCACAGTTTGAGGAAATAATTGCAAGATTGTTTCAGGACTTCGTTTCAAGCCCACTGCCAGCACCAAAGCCTGCTTTAACATATGCGATGCATGTGGTCACACAGTCTCATCTGCTGTGTTCTGTGCAGCCCCTCGAGTGGGGCGCGCTTTCAGGTTGTCCACGCACACTATTGCGTACAATGGGAAGGTGCCCTTCTGGCCACCACAAACCGCTCAAGTCCAAAGCAGTCCTGCACTACTCGCACCCCAGTAAATGCTGGTGTGCCATCTGCCCCATGCGAGCCCTCCAACAGTGCAGCTACCAACGGCGCCTGCTCCTTGCCCGCTGTCTGCATGCATGCCAGGAGCCACGGTACAGGAATCTGTTGACGCATGGCATGCATTGAGGTTTCAACAAATACAGACAACACCAGGCTGCAATCAAAACATTAGCACGATCCACTCCACACGCACCTCAAGGGCGATCAGGCCCCCTGGTGCAAGCAGATCTACAGCCCCACTACATATGGGACGTAGGCTGTCCAAACCTGGGCCTGTACCCCCATTAAGCGCTGTCCAAGGCTCATGACGTGCGACCTCTGCTTGCAGCCCTGCGTCCATGATTGACTGCGGTATGTAAGGGGGGTTGCTGAGGATGCCGCCCAGCCGCCCTCTGAACTGCTCTGTGCTGGTAGATGCTGTATCTGGAACAACTTCATGGTTGCTGGTTCTTCCATTGCTGCAGCCTAGCTCCTTGATGACTGGTTCAAACCACGATCCCTGCAGAACAGTGATGTGCTGAAGCAGCCCAGCACCTTCTGCGTTTGCTGCAGCGAATGCAGCTGCCGTGGGGCTGAGATCAACTGCATAGACGAGAGCTTCCTGCATCAAGAAAGAAGGAGCAGTGATGCATTCATGGCTGCTTTTTGCCGCACAGGGCTGTTTGCCGCACACACCACAAGTATCAGAACAGCGGCCTGTTGCACCAATCCCCCCACCTTGTTGTACTTGCGCAGCTCATCTGCAGCGGCCATGGCAATCGCGCCGCTGCCTGTCCCCAGATCACACCATGGCAACTGCGCAAGGTGTGGCTGCTGTGCAAGCGCCTGGCTCACGAAGTCTGAGAACATTTCAGTCTCAGGTCGCGGGATCAGAACACCAGGGCCAACTGACATGATGAACCGCCCCCAGTGTGCTGTTGAGATAAGGTACTGGAAGGGTACACGATCCTGCCAGCACACATCCACAGTTTGCAGGTGACATGACTGATCATACTGTGCAAACCGGCAGTCCAACAAATGTACGAATGCACCGCTGGCTGAGCCTGTGTGCAGTGCCTCACCTCCAGCCGTTGCCTCCACCAATCATACAACTGTGCCACAGGCACACGAAGCTGGACGGACCATGTACTGGGGTCTTGCCCATGACGAGATGCTGCAGCAACGTCCTGCTCCAACTGCCGCCATGTGCATGGCTGCCACTCTGTGCCACCGGACGTCCGTACGGCCTACAAGCATGCACCAGCGTGCATGCAGCGTCTTGATGGAACCGCAGCGGTGGCAGAGTTTAGCCCGCACGAGGAGGCATGTTCAAGCAAGTGATGCTGCTGTGTAGAAATCTCAATGGAACCACCTACCGCGATGGTGTCATCCAGCGCCCATTGAATCTCGAGCTGCAAGCACCACGTCCAGCTTCAGCATCCCCCATGTCCTATGTTGTGTGTGCGACATGGCTGGAGCCGGCATGCCAAGGCTCACCTGCAGCTCCCTGCTGGATGGACCGCCATCAGCTGCTTGGAAGCTGTCACCAATGCTCTGGATCTTTTTGTGCATAGCCATTTGCCATGCTATAACAGCACCGAGCTGGTCCTCATAAGCGGGCACGCGCTTGCAAAGCGGCTCTGGCACTGCCGCATGCGCATGCTGCCAAGATTTGTGGCCATGAACATGCTGAGCAACCCTCGCTGCTCGAGCGTAAGTACCATGCAGCTGTTGTAGGCTGTGTGGAGCCAACACACGGTGATGCCGCGCGACCTGCTGGAACTTTGACAAGTACATCTGACTTTAAAATGAATTAAAAAATCCTGATTTATGCGCAAGACCCTCCAAATCCACAGCAGGCAGTGAGGGGGGTGTGGGGTTAGGGATTTACCCACCTCATGCGATTGATGCTATTTAAAAGCATTGAATGCAGAAGTGATCGGATCTTGATCAGGCTTCAGTTGGGCTGTGCAAATTCCGACTGCCAAAGCGTCACGATGGGCTGAAACATTATAACTGATGTTTTATTATTTTAGTCATGGTTCTGCGACGCCAAGTTTCGCAGATGGTGCAGAATAAGACCCAGTGAATGCCACCGCCTGACCTTGCTCTGGTTCCACTCGATGGGGAACGACCAAAGAACAAGCCAAAGGTGGGAGGGCTAGCACTTATGATGACGCAGTCGTAGAACAATGGGAAGCTCGCTGAAGGGAGGAAAACTAATAAAAAATTTGCGCAGGCCTTGCAAAAGAATGTGAAGCCGGAGCTCATCTCGCAGACCCCAGGCGCTTTTCCGCTGCACTTGCAGCATCCCCCGCAGCACAGGGCGGATGAGCTGCGAGGTGCGCTTTTTTGTATTAGAACACTGCGCTTCACAACTAGTTTACCTGTGCTGGGTCCAACCCTGCCATGTTGACCGTACATGCATGCAACATGCAGGGCCCCCACCGGGGCGGCCACGCCCAGTGGTGCACAGCGTCACACCAGACCTGCAGGAACCACCGGCAGACCAGCTCACACTGCCACGTCTGGCGGCAAGCAGCGCAAGTGGGGTACAAGCAGGCTTGGGGTCACCACCTGTGGCGAAAAGCCGTGTGCTAGCATACTCGCAGCCTCAGATCCTGCAGCAGGAGTTCTCATCAGACCCACACTTAAAGCCTCACAGTCGTCGTACGTATGACGGCATGAATGCCAATGCAGCAGCAGCGGCAACATTTGCTGCAGGGTACCGCTCTGTGGAGCACCTGGAGGGTCCAGGGCACGGTCTCGATGCTCGTCCTCTGCGGCTAGCGCAGCTGCCGCCAGCAGGGCGGAATAGACGCAGTGCAGAGAAGGAGGTGCTGGGGCCTCTTAGCTCCTTTGAGAGCGTGGTGGGGCATATGGTGCGTGTGTGTGGCATCCAGCATCCTTTGGCACAGCACAAAACAGGCGTCCCGCAAGTTGAGCATAGATTCATCGCTGCAAGCGCTGTGATATTGTTGAGTTCAGTTGCCGGCACTACTCATGGCATGAAACCCGCCCCTCGCTGTGCATACACTACGTTGCAGTATGATCCAGTTGCTGAGATGCTGAAGGCAGGAGGGGACATCACGCTGCCCATGCTGACAGCACCAGCCCACTCCATCTCCCGGAAATCGCTGCTTTTGAAGGTGCGCAGTTGGCTGGGCCAGTTGGCATGCACCTGGGTGAGCAGATCCTTGCTGCTGGTGCCATGGGCCACACAGTACGCATCGCCACGTGAACAACAATTGCTGTCATGGCTATGTGATGCAGATGCCTGTAGTCTCTGATGACTTCAGTGTGGAGGTGCCTGCGGTCGTTGAGGACCGCAGCGGCCACTCCTGCCTCATCATCCTGCCATCCGACAAACCCTCCACACGTGGTGAGGCGCTGGCGGTGGAGGCGTTGCTGGCGGAGCTGCTGCGTGACCCCACCAAAAGTGCCGCGCGGTGCGTTCGTTTGGTCAAGCATGCGGGCAGGCAGAGCGAGCAGGACGCTGCTGCGTGCGATGAGTGGGGGCTGATGCAGGGTCTGGGCCAGGGCGTTGTGTTATGGCTGTGACTGTAGTTTGGCGTGTGAATGCAGGGCGGCGGCGTGGCGTGCTCACGTGCTGCAGACCATGTGCAGTGAGGCGATCGCCGCTGTGAACGAGGGATTGCATGGCAGCAAACTAGGGGGACGGCCACTGGGCCAGGCATGGGTGTTCAAGGCTGCATCAGGCAGGCCTGACACCCTGACACCACAGATCTTCCGTGGGACCAGCTTGGGTTCTGGCAATGTGCTGGAACTGCTTGGTGGCAGCTCAGGAAATGGCGAAAGCGCCCCTGTTTTAGACAGCAATGTGGCTTTGTCAAGGCAGCTTGCGCCACTCCACAGACCAGGCAGTGAGTCGGGCGCCATGCCTGCAGAGGAGGACAGTGCAGCGACAGGGCACAAACACAAAGGGGAACGCTTGCGGCGTGGCAGAAGCACTGCAGCTGTTTTGGAGGGTGCCGTGGAGCTCATGCCACAGGTCAGCGAGGTGCGGCGGGCGCAGCATGAAGCCGTTGTTGCAGCGTTGAACATGGCTGTTGCCACTACAATCTGCATGGGCGACATCATTCGACAGGTGCGTAGGGCTGGTGGTGGGGTATGGGACGGGAGGCCCCATGCTGGTAGGCCGTTCCTGCCACGTCATCGTGCTGCACTGGTCAGCAAGATGCGTCTTCCATCACATCCAAACAGGTCAGGCCATCCTTCCCAGGACAGTGGTACATCGTGCTGCTTTCCTGCTGTGGTGCCACAGGTGGAGGTGCACTGTGGCGAGCGCGGACGTGTGCTGGCCTATGTATGGAATGCATACTTGTCGACCCACGAAGATTCGATGCTGTCCTTGCGGAAGGAGAATGACGTGCTGGCGGAGGAAAACATGCGGCTGAAGAGCCAGGTGGAGGCGCTGGAGGTGCAAGTGCAGGGCACAGATTACCTCAGGTGTGTTAGCTTGTGGTGAACCCATTGTCTCACACCCTGCTGCTCTTCCTCCCTGCCTGCTGCCCAAACTGCAGTTGGTCTGTGTGGCAGGTTGCAGCACCAGGTTCGTGTACAGGGGTGCGTAGTGACTTGTGTGTACGTGCATGCTGCAGGAAAGAGATCATGCGGTTCCGCAAGGAGGCAGACAAGTCGGCTGATGAGGCAGCAGACATGCTCAAGGAAACACTCTACTACAAGCAGGTGCGTGGACATCATGTGCTGCTATAGCCTGCGTGTGGGGTGCTGCTGTGTTGGGG
The DNA here is from genome assembly GCA_004335575.1 of Haematococcus sp. NG2. Taxonomy (NCBI): domain Eukaryota; kingdom Viridiplantae; phylum Chlorophyta; class Chlorophyceae; order Chlamydomonadales; family Haematococcaceae; genus Haematococcus; species Haematococcus sp. NG2. The sequence continues at coordinate 56,010 of QAXD01000181.1, forward strand.
TCGCTCCAGGCCCTGCTGTTTGGTGCAGAGGGCTGTAGTAACACCAGGCTTTGTGCAGCTTACTTGACATGTGGACGCTTGTCTGTTTCATGTGTTTTGCAGCTGCTGGAGGAATCTGCAGCCAAGGTGCAGGCCCTAGAGGCAGGAGTCACAAAGCAGCTGGCGCGTCTGCGGTGGCAGCACGCATACCACGTGCTGGGGACGCGCGACAAGAAGTTCCACGTGGTGTCTGGTGGCCTGGGTGCACGCGGCGACCCATCCACGCTTGTGAAAAAGGTGAACATTTGACATTTAGATCAGCACATGTGGTGGAACATGATGGAGCTGCGTAACTAGCAGGGCTACATAGCTGCCAACCAAAGCTGATGCCTGGCCGGCAAGACCCTGCCCGAAGCTCTAGCTTTCAAATTGTGCAGGTGCAAATGGTGGAGCGGCTGAAAACGGCAGTGCTGCGCACTGAGCGGCGCAAGATCATGTATGGTATCCGCCGCCGCGCTGAAGACTACCAACGTGGTGCAACATTCAATGAGGTATCTGTTAACATAGCAACACATGTTGATGCAACTGCATGATCATTTGCCCTCTGATGCTCCCTGTTCCCAAGCTTTCAAGCGCATACCGTGCCTCAGCGCTCCTTGCCGTTGTCACGGATGCCCACTGCAGGTTGTGAAGTCGGCACTCTCACAGCCAGCGCAGACGAAGTGGGACACGAGCATGCTGGCACAGGCCACTCCTCACGATGTCCTGGGGATGCTGCCAGGCCTACAGCCGGAGGCACAGGTGTGCTGCTCAGTTTGCCTGCCTGCCATACCCACTTGCGAGCTGCAGTCCTAGGGGTTATCATCACGGGTTATCATTGACATTGAGTAATATGGGCCACATGCATCCCATTTGTGCATCCCATTACTTGTTGGCATGGTGGCTCAAACTCTGCACTCCTTGGTGGCCCCTCAATTCCTTGCGCACCCTCGCTCATGGCGTTCTGGCGTATGTACGCAGACGCTGGTGCTGTTCAACCTGCCGGATGAGCTGCGGTGGAAGGTGCTGCAGGAGATGCCGGCCTCGTGGCGCGCGCACCTGCTGGTGTGCATGTCCAGCGAGATGCGCAAGCACACGCGCGGTGCCATTGGCGAGCCGTCGTGGAAGGACACCATGGCGGTCATCCGCGACAACAAGGAGCTGGCGGCGCGCATGCTGGGCGTGGTGGAGATGTGGGAGGCGGTGCTGGAGTTCAGCAACTGGTCCACTGTGAAGCAGGTGGGTGAGGGGCGCAGCCGGCGGACCTTTGCGCGTTGTCATGGGTCATGGTGGCGCTGACTGCCCTGCTCGCAATGTTCTGCCCGCCTCATGCCACCTTGCCATTTCCAACGTGCTGCACTGGGTCGCAGATTGAGGTGCTGCAGGCCATGGACGATGCAGGCCAGTGGCAGACAGCCGCAGAGCTGCTGCGCCGCCTGCCGACCAACATGCGCAAGGACTTACTGAACCGCGTGGACCCTGACGTATCAGCGCGCATCTTCAATGTGTGTGCTGCTGTGCGAAGTTGGGAAGAGCTTGGCATAATTTGGTGGTCCAGGGTTCCATTGTCAATTTCTTGGTTATCAGGCACCTTTGCAAACAAATAGAGTCACATGAGCTGTGTGCATGACATGCACCACGGTCCATACGGCACACGACAGCTGGTGTGATGCTGCCTACATGCCGCCGCGCTGCTGGTGCTGTCGTGTACAGGTTGTGCAACCTGCAACTTACGTGCAAGACTGCCTGGAGGGTGTGGCTGAGCTGCAGCAGGCCAATATCCTGCGTGCCATGACGCCGTCCGCTGCGGCTGCACAACTCATGATGCTGCCAATTGAGACTGCTGCTGAGCTGCTGATGGTGAGTGTGTGGTGCACCTGCAGCTACCACAACTCGTGCACATATCACACCTTGCCGCCATAGCGCTGAGCCTGTGTGCAGGGCACTGTCGGACCAGCAGCACCGCGGCACCACTTCCCTTTCTGCGCTCTTATTGTGTTTATGATAAGTGTTAGGCTGGCTCACTTGTGTGCTGCTGCAGCTGATGGAGGAGGAGGAGCCACGCAACAAGATCCTGGAGTTCATGGCCCCCAAGACAGCAGCCGCAGTGCTGGTGGCGATGGACGAGCTGGCTGCTGTGATGAAGACGAAGAAGCTACTGCTGGAGCGGCAGCTGGCGGAGGAGCAGGGGGAGGAGGCGGTGGCGGTGTTTGAAGCCCAGCATGGTGGTGCAGCAGAGGGTGGGGCTGCTGATGGTGCTGAGGGGGCGGATGGCTCAGGCGCAACAGCTGGTGCAGCAGCACCTGACCCTGGGCTGGGCACTGCAAGCGATGGGGTGCCTAGCGCTGGTGTGGAGGAGGAGGCTCTTAGGAACAAGCTGTCCACAGGTGCACTGCTGGGCATGGACCACAGCGTGGCTGAAAACATCTTGGGACACATGGGCTTCAAGGACAAGGCAGGGATTCTGGCATCGGTCGACCCTGCAAAGGTGTGCACCTTGCAATGCTGTCACTCACTGCCACTCACTACTTTCAGCTGGCCTGCATTTGTTTTTGTCCTTGGTGATGTGACTGTGGCCTCCTTGTTGAGGCTAGCAGCAGCTAGGGAAGGGACTTGGGTGTGTCTGCTGGTACATCTGGGCAAGCTGCTGTGCCTTCACTGCCCCATGCAGGTGGCCGAGATGATGGCGCTGATTCCCGCGTCTGATGCAGTAGCCCTGCTAGCGGCGATGAGTGACACAAGCATGATGGTGGTCACGGACGCGCTCACACCTGAGGACCGTGCCAAGCTGATACGGGTGCGTATGCCAGTCATGCATTGCGTCAGCTGCTTGCACCACTGTCGGTGATTGATGGTCCAGGATGTGTGCTTCCTCTGCTCAGCATATGACAGGGAGCTCCAGTAGTATGCCACTGTGTGCAGCCCTTCTCATGCCTCCTTGAAGGCAGGTGAAGGCACTTGGCTACAGCAGGACATACGGCATGCGGCTGACCTATCCCTATCAGCTCTCGCTCACAACTTCCCTGCCCACTGCAGGCTCTAATGGCAGCCGACAGCAAAGCCGGAGGCGCAGCCAAAGATGGTGGCAAAGGCAAGGGCAAAGGCAAGAAGGGCGGCAAGAAGGGCGTGTCCCTGAATGAGCCGCGCAAGGAGGAGCTGGAAGAAGCGTACGACATGGCCATTGACAAGTATGTCAGCACATAAAATTAGCAGAGCATGCATGTTCCGGTATCTCCCAGGCTGAGGCTTATGTGTTCTTGGGGCTTTCCGTTCATGGCTGTTATGACAGCTTGCGCAATCTTAGTTTGTTACGTGGATGTATTGTCCAAAGTTTGCACCCAAGTGGCCCACCGTGCCTTCTGGTGCGGCTGCAGGGTCGTGGCAGGCGACGCTGAGTTTGACGAGCAGGAGGAGCTCGGCACGGCTCTGTGGCGTCAAGGCTCTGTCAGCAGTGCGCTGCAGGCACGCTCGTCCATGTCGGGTGTCGGCCCGCGCATCTCAACCACTGGTGCAGCTGGCAGCAGGGCACGTGGCAGCATGTCCGGTGCTGCCAGTGGGCTGCAGACACGCTGGAGCAGTGAGAGCGGTGGTGGCCGCACTAGCCAGGGTGGGGCTGGGGATGATGCGGTGGAGGAGGGCGGTGCAGTGCCTGGAGCACGCGGCGCTGCTCGAGCTGGTAAAGCACCCCCCAGGAATGCCACCAGCCGTTTGGCCCAGGTTGCCACTGCAGCAGGTGCTGGGGACGAGGGGGATGGGGAGGTCGAGGAGGGTGACGAGGAAGACGGTGCAGCAGCTACAGCAGCAGATGGGGCCGACACAGCATCTTCGCCCAGGAAAGCAAAGAAGAGCAAGAAGAAGGCTGGCAGCAAGGGCAAGCTGGTGCATGCGCCGTCATTAACGCTTCAGCAGTTGGGCGATGAAGATGGTGGCGAGGAGGAGGGAGAAGAAGAAGAAGAAGAGCTCGATGAGGCGCTGATGGCTGAGCTTCAGAAGGGGTCGTCCAGGTACGATTTGTACGATCCCTGAGCGTCCTCCACATCATACCCTTTTGAAAGCAGCGATGCCTGTCTTAGGCAATACCATTGGCACGGTCTGGCATGGCGACTCCCAGGGCTGGATCACTGAAGCACAGAATGACCAACATAAGCAGGATTCTCGCTGGTCTGGGGGCCGCCCTTGCAGGGCTCCTGCTGCACGTGGTGCGGGAGCAGGGCGCGGTCGTGGGCGTGGTGGGCGCGGCACCAGCAGGGCTGCACCTGCCGCGTCTGAAAAGGTGGCCATCTCCTTTGACGGGGATGGGAAGAAGGTGCGGTGTGCTGTAGTACCTATGGCCAATGTCTCCATTATTCTGTGACTGCCTGTGATCCTGCCAGGGCATCTGTGTGTAGCACTGCTCTGCGTTGCACGGCCAGCATTGCAGCTGTGGCCTAGACCCCACCTTCTGCTGTGGTGCGGTATGTGCAGGCGTCCAAGATGGTGAAAGCTGCACTGAAGAACACGCCTGAGGGGCAGGCAGCCATCAAGGCTGCGCGCGCACGGCTGGAGGCAGCGCAGGCGGCACAGGATGCATGGGAGGCTGCACTTGAGGAGAGTGCAGAGGGCGGCGGCGCTGCTGAGCCACAGGTGTGTGAGCTGCAGGGCTGCACTCATGAACATCCAGTCTCAGTAGTGGTATGCCGAGAGTCACTCACTCATGATCAGTTGATTTTGTGATAGTAAATGTCATGTATGCAAGCGCCACCTGTGTGACCACCCTGGCACCTTGTTGCTGCAGGGTAAGCTGGGCAAACTGCCCAAGAACCAGCGGCTGAAGGATGCCATGGCGCAGCACAAGAACGCCAAGCCAAAGCCCAAAGGCTGGCTCATGAATGTAGTGGAGTCAGTCTACAAGGACGGTGAGTTGGCGTGTGGACCCTGCACTGTGTACCCACAGCAGTCTCAGAGGGATGAGTCAAACAATTAAACACCTAGCTGGTGCAGCAACACCTTTCTTGCCAATCCCAACAGCAACATATGCTACTTCAACAGTTTGGCAGTAGCAAACCCTGCTCCTCGTGTACACTGCCCTGCAGGCGATGTGCTGTTTAAGAAACTGGGTCGTGCGGAGACACTGCGGAAGCAATCTGTGCCCGAGATCGTCTTTGCCTACTTCCACAACAAGTATGGGCAGAAGAATGTCGTCAACGAATACGTGGTACGACATTGTTGCCAGTTCAACTATGTGTTGGGACTTGGGAGCATTAAGAGACCTGCACTATGCCACAGTGCTTACTGCACTGCACACACTCTGTGTCTTGAAGCTGTAGCTGTCTGTGGTGGGCTCACTCACTGCTGCACGGGCCCTTCCCATACATGGTGTAGTTAGGGGGCAACTTATCCAATGCCCCTTTCCGATGGCTGTGGCTGCGTGGCACATGCTGTTACTCGGCTGCAGGGTGCACTGGTGAACACACTCACGCTGTACAAGGCAGGTGACCTGCGACTGGACACGTTCGCCAAGTTCTTGTCAGAAGAATGGGACTTCTCAACGTTCCTGGACTTCTTGACAGCCAACGCAATGTTACTGGCGGTGAGGGACCAGAATCAGTGATGAACATCACTCTCACGATCAATATCAAAACCTCATCCAGCATGCTGCTCCACAGCCTCCTTGAATTGTGGCCTCTGCACATGGACAGACGCCAGGGCCTTGGCTGCGTTGCAGTAGGACCTGATCCTCTTGCCACTCACACCATTGTACGCAGCCGGCACGTGTGGTGTGCATTGAGTACCCGCGCGACCCCGCCAAGGATGAGCAGTATGCTTGGTCCGACTTCCACAAGTGCGTGAATTGGGGTATGGGCTGTGGGTGCGTGTGCCGATCCTGAGCAGCCAAGGAGGTTGTTGTCTGAGTGCTGTTTCAGTGCTGGGTGTCGGGGCCACCACCTCCAACGGCTCTGACTAGCCAGATGTGCGACCTGCTGCATGCATAATTGCGCACAGGTGTGTGTGGGTGGCAGACACGGTGCTGGGGCCGCGCGCCCCGCTGGTGCGCGACAAGTTCAATGAGCTGCTGCTGGGCGCGTGTGTGCCTGCGGATGAGGCGGATGCTGAGAAGGCGCGGCGCGACAAGCGCAATGAGGGGGAGGTCATCCCCGAACGCTTCTTCAAGGTGGTGCACAGTCTGCATAGTGGACATGCTGCTGCGCATGCAAGAGGATGACCCAGCCCTGATGGTGCTGCCGGTGTGGCTTGGCTTGGAATGCCACTGGCATCAAACCACCCGTGTTTGCACAATGAGATTGCGGCTTCATTCGTTACTGAACTTTCGCATTGGCTTGCTGTGCTGCAGGTGCACCGCATCAAGTTCTGCAGCGCTCTGTGTAAGGAGCTGCAGCGCATCAACGCGTTCATCAACAAGATGGCTGAAGAAAAGTTTGCGCGCATCGACATCCAGCGCACGGGCTTTGTGCCGGTGTCCGCGCTGGCAGGCTACCTGCAGCAGATGCTGCCTTCCGTGAGGAGCACTGACCCTTGAGTTTTCTGTGTGCCCGGCCGCAGCTGCCAACATGCGGGACGCACAGTGTGGTACTGCAGTGGAATTGAATGCTGTTGCTGATGCGCATGATATTGGCATATCGCCACCGACTTAATTGGTAACATGGCTGCATGATGGCCACAGGGCACACCGCCTCCTACCCTGGATGACATTGGCCGGCGCTTCACTGCGTTTGCAACCGCCATTGAGCAGGACGTGCCTGCTGACAATGTGGTGGTGGGTGATGCTGCGTAGTTGGTGCACCACAGCCCTCCTTGACCTGCACGTGCACCTGTTCCTCCCTCAAGAACACCCACAGCACACCCCATGTGCTCAGCCTGGTCATGCAAGACGAGGCTGATGACACAGCAGAATGAAGTTTTGAGCCCAGCCATCGTGATCTGCCACCAAGACACCTTGTGCCTGTGCTGTGCAGGTGGAGGATGTGAAGAGCCTGGCGCGCGAGCCGTTCCTGCAGGCCAGCGTGGAAGAGGTGGCGATACGGGACCACGTCAAGATGAACCTGATTGCGCCACCACGCCCAGATGATGACGTTGACGAGGCGGAGGTGAGCCCAGGGGATGCGCAAGAGCATTCTGATGTGCACGTGCTGGTGCCGTGGCAAGCCTGTTCCCTGAAGAACAGAGGCAGCTGCATGGCTCTGTTGCTGTTGTGGTGACATGAATGGGAGGGACAGCACCCATGCTATGCTGCCCTATGCTTCCCTATGCAAGCCCTTGCTTCCCTTGCTGACGCACCCACGTGCACTCCCACGCTGCCGCGTGCAGGTGTTCCAGTCATACCTGCTCACCGTGGTGCACCGCCACGTGCACGCGCTGATGCCGCACTTCCGCAAGTGGCTGCAGGACGCGGACCAGGACGTGCTGCTGCAGGAGCAGGTGCAGCTCACACGCGTGTTGCATCACTGTGTGGCTCTTGGTTCATGACAATCATGGCGAACCGGTCTGGCTGATGTGTGTGTTGCGGGCTGGGGGCAGGGTGCATGAGGACACAAGGCCGCGTCTGTGCTGTGTTGCAAGGTGACAACTAAGGCAGCTGCCCCCTGGCCTATGGTGCGTGCGCTCTTGTAGGTGCTGGCAGTGAGCCGCGAGCGCGCAGGGGCCGCGAAGTTCAAGGCGTACCTCAACCTGCTGGCGTCCATCATCAACATCCAGGTGTGGGGGTGGGCGTGTGTCCCTGACCGCCCGGCAACTGTGACATGCCAGGCCGGCCTGCACACAGCAACCACAAGTTTGCTGCGTGATGGCGCATGGGCCTCTTGTGCACAGCACGCCCTGTGTGCATGGCCTGGTTGGCTGCTGGAGGTGGGGCCTGCTGTTGTGCTTCACACAGCCGCTGTGTAACTGGTATGTGAGCGTGCCCCTGCAGGTGAGTGGCGTGATCAGCGAGGTGGTGGAGGGCATGGACACGGAGAACCTGGATGCGGCGGCGGTGGAGGCGGCCGTGTCACGCGTGGAGGACGTGGTGATCATCATGCTGCACAAGGACAGGTGCGCGGGGACGCCCCATGGGTGGGGCACGAGCCACAGGTTGTGGGCCTGGCACTTCCGGAGCTGCTGGTGTGCGCAGCTGCGTGCCCCGCCTGCTGTTCAGGGTTCACTGGAGTGTTGCAGCATGGCACAGGCAAGGTATGAGCAGCTGATGGTTGGTGTCACCCTCCCTGCTGCTGCGTGTGCTGCACCCGCCACAGGTACCTGCTGGCCAGTGACAAGCCCGTGCTACGCGACCGCATCAAGCGGCTGCCACCCATCATGCGGCTACGCGATCTGGGCACGGTGTGCAAGGCACACCGGGAGTTCAAAAATGCCATCCACTTTGCATCTGCGTACGTACTCCAGAGCGTCTGGCTGTTCCGCCAGGCCAAGCTGGGGCTGGCCACCAAGCGGCAGGACAGGCACCTGGCAGGAGGCAGTACAGCAGACGCAGACGCAGACCCGCTGGCAGTAGATCCACTGGCTGTAGCTGGGCAGCAGCGGCAGCAGCAGCAGCGGCCGGGCGGGCTGCACCACGCAGGCGCTGCACCCCACCACGCACCCGGCGTACACGTGCACCTGCCTTCAACTGATGGCAGGGCGCATGTGTCGCAGCCCGGGGGCCACTCGCCCACACAGCCCCTGTCACGGTCCAGCAGCAAGGGTGTGGCACGGTCGGGCACGTTGTCTCGCCAGCCGTCGCAGATCCCGCTGCAGACGGCTGTGCAGGGTGGTGCAGTGCAGCCTCTGGAGGCACAGCCACAACTGGCATAGAGGTGGCGTGCTGCTGGTGCACATGTGGGGGCGCTGGGGGCGTGGAACTTCAGCGAGTTGGGGCTCAGTGAGTGGTCAGACTGCACACGCACAGTTTTAATGTGGGCTTGAATAAGGATACAAACCCAGGCGCCCTAGTGTTTGGTGCACATTGATCGAGTACTCTGATGGGTGTGATGAAGCATTACAACCATGTATTGTGATAACGTTCTTGCTGATAACACGGGTGGGGAGGCATCGAGCTACCTTATGTGCTGCAGATGTTTTACCATGCCACACACAACACTTGCCCTGGTACTGCTGCATATTGTACTCACCAAAGAGGCTGTGTCATTGATATCGATGTGCTTGTGCTGAATGCTATTATCGCATGCCAGCGTTCGACAGTGGCAACGGCAGTGTAAGCATTCCTTTCCAGCTACCAGCACGTGTCCCCTAGGGCTGTTTCTGAGTCAATGCAGGCTGCACCAACCATGCACCCCCAACCTCAAACGGATGGTTCTTCTGCTCCCAGCTTCAGAGCGCAAGGCTTGTTCCTTGGTGTATGTTGCAGCATAGATAATGCCAACCGGTAGTCCAAGCTGGTAAGTAGACATGTTTGAGCCTTGTAGCTGATGCCAAAGCAGGCTGTGTAGCTGATACCAAAGCAACACCACCGAGCATGACATGAGAGTTGGTCAGGTACAGTGTGTGCATTGTTACAAATTAACCCGTGCCAACGCATCATCAACATCAACCGAGGCACTAGCAGAAAACCCAACCATGTCCCCACTTCTGCCAGACTGCCGGCAGCAACTGGAAAGGCTTAGCACGCCTTCACACCAAGGTTTCTGGCGTGCAGCCACCTGCCTTACATACTGACGATGTCGTGTCAAGAGCTCACACCAGCCCGAATCCAACAACGAACACCCCATTTGCCCTGAGCTAACGGGCGCACCAGCCTCAACAGCAATGCCTCCGGTGCGGCCCCGAATTAGAGCGAGCCGGCAAAGCCGGCGGTGGTCTCGTGCGGCTTCCGTGCTTCCTTGTGCTCGTGTGGTGCTGCAGTGGGCACCACGCTGCGCACCACACCGCCTGCAAGCGCCGCTGCACGGTCCACCAGGCCTGCAGCAGCAACAGCAACGGCCGAGCAGCGTGCCAGCTTCATTGCCTTACTCCATGCATGCGTGAAAAGGGCAATCGGGTGTTGCTGTGCAGCTAGGGCTCCCGGGGAAGAGGTCAAAGGGGTAGGCTGCGCTGGGGCGCTGCATGCTGTGGGCGGGGTATGAGTCGGGCTCAGCCTGTGCCACCATGACAGCGCACTACACAAGGGTGCTCTGCACAGACGCCACATACAGTGATCAGCATTTGCATGGCAGCCCATGCGCCACCCACAAGGCTGCAGCGTGCAGCCACACACCCACCTGCCACAGGGTGCAGCAGCTTGGCGGGCAGTGCGGAGGAGGGGCCGTGGGGGTGGGGCTTGAGGGGCGCGTTCTTCAGCGCCGCGTCCCACTGCCGCCACAGGGCCGCGTTGTCCTCTGGGGTGAGCACTGCACGCAGCCGCGCGATGCCCTGGTGCCACGGCACAGGCATGGGGGCGCGCATGTCACGGCAGCTCAGGTGGGACTAGGATGCTGGAGGGCATGAACCGGCAGAAACACAGCCCCAGCGCAGAGCAACAATGGATGTTACCATACTACAACATCACTGTTTAATAGTTTCCCCTCCGAATTCATGGTCCTTGTCAGCTGCCTTCCGCTCTTTGGTTTGCCAGGATAACAGCAGTGACAGCACACGGCGCGTCCGATCCCTCACGCCCACTTATACGTACACATGTGTCATCTTCGAGACTTCGTGTGACATATGCGATTGGTGATAGCCCTGAAGCGTGAAAGCGCCCGCACCCCTTCAGAACGCACCCACCCAGCCCCCTCACACCCCACACACACACGCGTGCACACACACCTCCTCCTCCTCCTCCTTGATGTGCTCACGCTCAATCGCCTCAAACTTGTGCAGCTGCCGGTCATACAGGTGCCAGTCAGCGTCAGTCACAGGTGTGTGGGTGTCCAGGTAGTGCAGCTCCTCCTTGTTCACGGTGTCCTGTGTGTGCAGAAGGCATATGCCCGTATCCGACTGAAACCAGCATGTTCCTGCCGCGCCTTGTTTTTGTCATAGTCAGACGATGACATGCTGCACCTGTGGTACAGACGCTACGGTGAGTAGGCAAGCCGGTCATGCTGCACCTCTGACCACCCTGCTCATCTGCAGCAGATGTTGCAACAAACGACATCAGGCAGCTAGTCATCAATCACCCACATCCACGACCATGACGTCGTACAGCATCTTGCCCCCCTCCTCATGGGGCACCTGTGTGCAGGAACAGCATGCGTAGGTTCCTCGTGTGATGCAGCCCCACGGGCATTGAGCCAGTGAGCACCTTCAGCCCCACCTTGTCGCGGATCATGGGGTACAGCGTGCGCTCCTCAGCCGATGCGTGGCCGGAAATCACAGTGACCAGCTCCCTGCATGCAGCACCGTGCACAACCATGGGATTCAAGGTGCAAGCCAGCAGCAGCGCCTTCATGGGGCTGGGCTGCCAGCGGCTGAGCAGGTGTGAGATGTGAGGCACATAGGGTGCCGCTGCATGCCAACGCGCAGGCAGAAAGAAACACAGTGTACAGTACACTGCATGGCACAAACCATGATGCAGGCACACGCAAGCGTTGCTCATGGCCATGCAGCAGCACTGCGCATGTGGTCATGTGCATCACGGGCAGCCAGGTGCGTGCACGCACCGCGCGACCGCCAGCCGCTCCATGCGCTGCCCCATGGCTTCCATCTCGCTGTACCGCTCAAACAACTGCAGAATGAGCTTGTGGTGCTGCAAGTGTGTAGCGCGGGGGTGTAGCGCATTTGCGGATGGGGAGGTGAGGTGCGCAGCAGTAAGAGGTTGTCAGCAGGCATGCAGGTTGGCTGGACCTGGGAGCCTCCACGGGCCCTGGTTTAGGACAGCAATTGACGTGCCTCCAAGCAGGCTATGACACACTGCAACGGTGGCGCTGAAACCCACGTGTCAGGCAGCAGCCCCATCTGGCAGGGGACACACCCTCCCATGGCCAGCACAAACACGTGAAGCTGCCTTCAGCTGACCTGCGCTGGGTGTTCATCCTGGGGCTGAGATGGTAGTGCTCCATGGTGGGGGTGTGCCAGGAGCCCTTTGCTGCTTCACAGACCCTCTCTGCAGGCCCCCTACCCTGCCATTCAGTTCTGACTATGACACTGTGCGCCAGCTCCTGGTGCCTCCCACCACCCCCCAGCCCATGTGGCCCGTTCACCTGCACGATGGCATCCAGCCCATCTTGCATCAGCTCCTCCCCCTCAGGCGCATTCACGTGCTGTGCCTCAGCCATGTCGAAAGCATGTGCTGTGGTGGTGTGAAGTGCTGTAACATGCAGAAACAGTATTGCCTACCTCATAGTGTCACATGGCAGCACGCTGCTGACGCCTCAAGAGATCTGCAGCCTAGAAAGCAGCCAGCATATCCCGTAGGCAGCTCAATCTGTCCAGAATTGTCGTGGAAGCTGATGCGAGGATGAATTGCTGACTAGTTAGCTGAAAGCGGGATTACAATACCATATTGTAGTATCGTTGCCATAGCGTTGATCATAAAGGGCTTCACTGGTGAAAGTTGAGGAACGGACGAGGGGGCTGATGACGCTCGTGCACGTGCAGTTTGAGGTATTTGGCAAGGTGGGTCCATCGTGGCTGCGATGTATGACGACGCTAGGGCTTTGACCATGATGTCATGGCTGCAGGTCCAGCGCGTTTTCTTCAGAAAGTACACACATGCGCAAGCTGTTGCTGTGGGGGTCAACGGATGGTGTGAAAACACTCCCCAGGTGTGCATGCAGTGGGTAGATGGCGCGGCACATAAAGGCCTGTGCCATGCAAGCCTGCAAAATGCACACACAGTCACAAGCCAGCAGTCATTTCAGCTGGCTATGATTGTTTGAACAGGGGCACCATGCATGCGACTGATCCATGTTGCCTGCCCCAGGGCACGGTGAAGGGGGAGCTCCAAGGCCCCAAGGAGGCAGTGGATGCAATGTGAGTGCTGCTGCCTTTGTGTGATGTACTGTGGTGTCCAGGGCCCTGCTAGTCCCTGTAGATGTGCATGTTAAGTAACCTGTGGCTTTGGTTGGCGCACTGTGCTGCGTCGGTATGTTCAGCATGTCCAGGCAAGAGTGGTGATTGGGGTAGCATCTCAGTAGTGCTTCTCAGTATCAGTACCAACAATGCCATTATGACACACCATGTGCACACAGGAAGCATTGGCTGCGTTATGAGGGGTCCCCAAAGTCGAAAATCGAGCGCGCTGTGTTCAGCGAGGCCAAAGAGATCAGCGAGTATACATTCAGCACATTCGATATCAGGCGGTGATGATGTGACGGTTCTGCACAAGCTACACATCACACTGCTCACCGGAGCATGATGAACCTAACTTATGACCCCAGTCCCACACCTGCTGTGTACACTGTGCACACAGCTCTGAAAGAATCACGAAGAATGAATCACTGCAAACTTGGGCGTGATGCCCACTGCTGTTTTGGAGGTACACTTGCTGGCGTGCTGCACCTTGTAATATGTTAGTGCCTGATCAATCTGCATGGCTGTACAGTCAATTGGTGTCTGTTTCTGAGTCCACGATGAAGGTGACTGGCCCGTCGTTCACCAGTGCCACATCCATCATGGCACCTGCAGCGCAGTAGGACATATACCGTAATCAGACGCCGCATCGTCTAAGGAAGCTAGTGTGTTGCATCGTAATGTGTTCTACACTGCACCTGCTGTGTTTAACCAGATTACCGTATGCAGCAAGCCATCCTAGCTGTTCGTGCCGGCAATGTCAATTATACAGCTCGATGTTTGACACCCACCAAACACGCCGTCCTTGACCTTATCAGGGTCATAGAGCGCCTTGACCTGAGGAAAAGACGTGCCGGCATTGTTGGTTCCCATGCTTCAACAACCAACACATGGTGCTGCCCTCCTGCGGGCTAAAAACCACTGCTCTTTCCACGGCAACGCACGCTCCACCACTGCCCCCGACCACCCCTGGGCAACCTACCTGGTCCACAAAGCTCTGGTAAAAATCACGTGCAGTTGTGGGCCCCATCGCCTTGCTGAAGTCTGGCTTGGGCTTCTTGAGGCGCCCGTACAGTGTGAACTGTGACACGAGTAGCACCTCATACCCCTTGCTTGTCACCTGTGAGATGCACGGTTGGCGCAGTGTGGCTTGCTTTGCTCTGCCTGGAGATGCTGTGCCCGCCACTCGCATAGCGATGGCTCTGTGAACATCTTCACACAACTGCTGGTAGGGTGGTTGGTGTGCTGGCCTCGTGACCTGTCACACCAAGTGCAGCAGTGCACCAGACCGCCACTCACATCCTCCTCCCAGCCCCGCCCGCTCTCCTTCGGGAATATGCGTGTCTTGAGGATCTTTTTGCAGCTGCACATGACGAGTAATTAAGGAGATGCGTACATGACATCTTGTTTGTGCTGCCTGCCTGCTGCCTCGTCACAGGGTGTGCTGCTTCCACACTGCTATCCATTGCAAATTTGCAATGCGCATTGTTTCACTTGCAATAGTCATCAGGCCGCAGCCCTCCCGCTCCCATGCCCCTTCCACCCACATATAGTCCACATCCTTTTGTGTGTCTCCTTCCTTGATTCCCACCAGGCAGAGCTGCATGCAGCAGCACACGCTGGCGCATGAGTCCGTGCATGCATGCATGCGGTACCTGAGCGGGCCATCTGCACAGCATCTATGATGCATACACCACAAAGGATGACAAAGCTGGTACAATTTTGCTTGCTCACCAGCCCAGGCCCAATTGAAGATACGACTTTGCCGTCTACCTGTGACCGGACAATACACACACTGTGATGCAATACGTGATCTCAATTGACATCCAGAGCCATTCATAATCATGCGTTCTACTCACTGTCACGCTGGCTGATGTGCATCGCTGTATCACTGCCCGCATGTTTATATAATACGTGAACCGTGGGGGCGACTGGTATGGCACGCCAGTCTCGCGCATGCCCGCTGCTGCCGTCGTGTGAGCAAAGATGTGACAAGCAGTACAGATCAGAACCCCAGAACCCCAGTTGCATCTGTGGCCGGAGTATGGATCCTGATGCAATTTCGTGCCTTGATGACCTGCCCATTGGTGTTCAAGACCTGATCCTAGCAGCATGCTGCTTGCCAGAACGCATTGCTCTTGCAGCCACCAACAGGGCCTGGAGAGCGCGTGCACTGCAGACCTCCTGCTATGAGCCTGCACCTTGTTGGCATTGCACATGCATACACAGTATGCATGGTATGCATGGCGCTCAGAACGATGCGGCTGGCTTTCAACAAGTGGGCACCACAGGGCGACCGATGCTGACTTTGTCATCACCATCTGACATGGACACAGCAGTTGCTACGCAGCAGCCAGCACTCAGTGCCCGCGGCAACACAAAGCAGTGGTGCTTGGTGTTTCCAAGAGCTCAGGAGCGATTCACGCTGGAGCTGCTGCAACACATGGAACAGCTGGTGGGCTGATTACGTGATTAGGCCTGGTTAATGTCTGTTGCAAGGCAGCTTCCTGGTTGACGACACACCCAGCGTCTGGTTGATAATCACTGCATGCATCATGCCACTGTAGGCACCCCGCATGTACGGGCGGCGGCTGCAGTCAATGGTCATTGCACGCTTGTGTGCGGGCACAGAGGCGGAGCAGCTGCTGCAGCTGTGTGCTGGCCATCCCTTCCTCTTGTTTGTGGACCGGCCTGATGGGCTGCAGGTGCGGGTATGGAACAGGCTTGCATTGGCAACCAGTGAAGTGGCATCTTACCAAGGCATCTGATCATGCTGCCTCTGAAAGTGCTGAACCTTCCGTCTGCATGGCTTTACATGTGCAGGCAGCGCTTGCTGGTGCTGGAATACGTGCGGTCCATCAATCGGTAGATTCTGGCAAAGCGCGCCGTGCTGGCAGCATACAGGCATATGTGTCCCAGGTGCTGCTACCACGGTTACAGGTGGCAGACCTGCTTGACAATGTTCTGGTACATTCGTCATGTATCTGATGAGGTGAGTCAGCCGCTTGCAGCTGTGAGGTGCACTGTGAGGCCTTGAACCCTTCACATTGTTCAATGCCCCTGTGAATTCCAGCTGCGTCGTTTCATCTGCTTATCGTGCTGACGCCAGGAGCATCACATTTCACATATTATACCGCGCTGTACGCCTGCTCTCAAGGGTTTCAGATCAATTACTGTATCCATTGGCCGTATGATACGATGTTCTTGCAACGTTCAGTGCTCGCTTGCTGTGGTTCGTGTGTGCACAGCGCGAAAAGCTTGAGCACCCAAGCGCACAGAGAAACCTCAGCGAGCAAACCGCTCATCATCAGTTTCATGAGTGACGCTCATCCGGTGGGTTAGAGCCGATCAATGAGAGATGCTGGTACAGCCAGTGTCTTGGCTTGCATGTGTGGTGCGCGCATGGCCATGACACGCAGCATGTGCCCCTGACCTCAAAACAGGGCTGCTTGTAAATAGGAGGCCTAGCAGCTTGCTGATGCCTTCTCTGGATGCCGAATCTGCAGGTTGTCAAAGCGGCAAGCGTGATTCTGGGGACATTGTTAACTGGCAGCGCTGGGTACGGCATCTACAGCAGCGTTACGCAGTCGCATGCAACGAGCGCTAGCAGTCAGCAGTCTACACCAGTGCAAACACCCCTACAAGGCCTCAGTGGAACTGCTAGCAGTGCAGTTGCTGTCAGTGACCAGCAGGCACCAAAACGTCCATGGTGGGCACACCCACAGATACATCAGGGGCTGCTGGCGTTTGCTGGTGTTGCTGGCGCATCAGGCGTGGGCCTGGGTGCTATTGGCTTCCATGGGCTGAGGAAGTAAGTGCACAGTCCCTCTGGCGCCGGCTGTTGCCGCTGGCTGCACTGGCTTGCATGTGGTTCTCTGCACCCTGCTCCCCATCGCTGCCCCCCTGCCGCTGGGCATCGTGCTGTGGTGCACAAGCCGCAAAGTGGCTTACCATATGTGCTCCTCACCTCATGAGCGCAGGATCCTGGCACGGCAGGGAGTGGCTGGGGAGAAGGTGGGGCAGCTGCAGGAGTTCTGGCGTGTGGCTGTGTCGTACCAGCTGTGGCATGCCACTGCACTCTTGGCCACAGCACCCCTGCCCACTGACTGCGCCGTGCCAGCAGGTGGGTGGTGTGATGTGGACCAGCTTGTTGGTGGATGTGGCACTGCCACAATGTGCGCAGTTGCACCCATCATGCTGCTCGCCAGCTGCGAAGTGTGCGACTTGGAATGCAGTGGAGCTCCTGCTTGAAACAGCACTGGCACTTGTAAGTTGTTCCGCCGCCGAGAACTCCATATGTATTGGTACACGTCATGTCAACCTGTTGCCTGCTCTTGCAGGTGCATGCTTTGCGGCTGGCACTGCCATGTTCAGTGGCTCCATCTACGCATTTGTGCTCACGCGTGCCCCAGCCTTCCAACTGCTCACTCCGTTTGGTGGGATGGCATACATAGCTGGCTGGGGGGTGATCGCCGCCCACATGGGCTTGCTTGCAAGTCTAGGAACGAACACCCATGGATTGGTAGCCAGCAAAGACCAAGCAGGCAATTACCCTGGCAGAACCTGAGGCTTTTAACACGATTCACAGTTAGGAGTGAGAGTAGCTTTATTGTTGGAGGTGTGAGCTGTGGCCCCTTGGCCAGATGTAAGTAAACATCTCCCAACAGGCGCAGTTGTATCCTGAACCTGTACCTTGCTTGTGCAACCCACATATGGTCCATCCAACCTCAAAACCAGTTCAACCGGGGTGCCATGTACCTGCGTGTGGCAGGACCCCCAGTCAGCAAGTCTTGCTGTATGCCAAGGCAAGCTGCTCCCCCAGACTGTCCCTGCCGTGCATGACTCACACCTGCTGCTATGGCCCCTCATGATGTGCCTGTTCAGCCTACATGACAGGCTGACAGCAGGTACCTCGCCCTTGCCCCCAGGTTTTCTACTGCACCAGTGCAGCAGCTGCTGCGTTCCTCTTCCCCTACATCCCTCTCTTCCTGCAGGTGGGGCCTTGCACACCTCGTAGTGCGGCATGCAGCACAACTGCGTGCACACAACTGGGCTGCAATTATTTCCAGGAGCATGTGCGTATAGGCAGCAGGATCCCCAAAATGCTGCATGTGGCTGTGGTGGCATTGCATCTCCCTCATGTTTTGCAGGCACGGTGCCCATGTTCTGCCGCGTTGCCGTCGCACTGTGTGCTGATGAACCTATGTGGGAGGCTGATACCACAAGCCACACGCAGGACTTGGGGGCCAGCGATGCAGTCATTGGAGTTGTGAGCGCCCTCCGCCCCTGGCTGGGCATGGTGGCAGGAGCACTGCTGCCAGCGCTGGCTGACAGGTGGCGCTGCCACAGGGGTGCGCTTGATCACTCTTTTGTCAGCTGCTGTGCTGTCGGACTGCTTCGTATGCTCTGTATGCTGTGCGCTCTCTTCATTGGATCTTCCTGACATGGGCGCGGCCTGTCCCGTGCATGTCTGCACACCGCGCAGGCATGCTGCTGAGCAGCACCGTGGGCAGTGTTGTGTTGCGCACCCTGATGGGGGCCTGTGCCAGCGTGTGGCAGGCGTCAGTGGTGCTGCTGGCGGCAGAGGTGGTGGGTGCCCCGGTGTCACCATGTGTGGACTCCATGGCGGTTGCCGCGTGCGAGGATGTGAGTGAGGAGAGCTGGGGGGGGGGTCTGCGTCCGGGGCTTGCTTGCTATGGCACCTTGCAACCACACAGTGGCTCTTATTATGTTCGTCCAGTGCCAACCTTGCAGAGTCCTAATGGCTCAGCTTTGCCCTGTGGCTGTAAGCAGGCATTACAGAGAGTGTCCAACAGCGTGATTCTTGTACTGCCTGCACCGCACAGGCCGCAGAGTACGGGCGGCAACGCATGTGGGGCTCCATTGCGTACGGCACCTTTGGGCCAGTGGCAGGGCTGGTGCTGCAGGCATGGGGCCTGGGTGAGCCGCACCTCTGGCTGTGTGAGCAGCTGACATCAGAAGCCAAAGATGGACAGTCGAGTTGCTTTGCTGTCCACAGCTGATTGCTTTGTTGACCGCTAACGAACACGTCCATTTCTTGAGCAGTTGCTCACACTCAACGTGATGCACAACTTGCAGGCGCTGGGTTCGCCATGTTTGCCGCGCTGTCCGTGCCCACCATCATGGCTGCGGCACAGATGCGTTACACATCCGCGCGCAAGCGCAGCCGCAGCGGCTCGGAGCCTCTGGCCCCGAGTGCGGCTGCTACACCTGAGGCGCCCACACCTGCACCGCAGGGAGGCGGAGGGGGAGGAGGCGGGCAGCAAGGGTACTGGGTGCAGGCCGCAACTAGCCCAAGCACCCACAGCCGGTCGTCCCAGCAGCAGCAGGCCCCAGCCAGCACGCTGGCCAGGCCGCACCTGCACCTGGGCTCTGGCACGGCGCTGGCACTCCGCCCCGGCAGCCCGGGCTCGCTAGGCTTTGAGCCAGGGGGTGTGATGGAGCGCGAGGGGCTGGTGGTGGAGGTGAGCGGGGACAGCGGGGGCATCACCGCGTTCAAGCCGCACCCTGATGCAGTGGGGATGCGGCTGCATGGTAGTGCCAGCATGGCCGGCCTTGGGGCACACCGCAATGCGCATGTGCGCAGCGGCAGCCTGGACGAAGGAGGTGGTGTTGGTGGTACTGGCCTGGTGGGCACACCAGGAGCAAGAGGTGGTGGGGATGTGCATGTTGCGAGAGGTCCAGATGGGGATGCAGCACGTGCTGGAGATGGAGAGGACGTGCCCTTGCTGCCTTCTCATGGACCCACCCCCCACAGCGCGATACATGGCCTGCGTTCAGGTGTTGACAGTGCAGCCGAAGACGAGGCGTGTGATGAGGAGGCAGGCGCTGGTGGCCTGCGTGCGGGGCCGTGCCTGGGCGCTGGCCATGGGCGCGGCCACATGCACACACAGTTCTGGGGTCTGGTGTGGGTGCTGCTGCAGCAGCGCACCGTGTGGGAGCTGCTGGTGCAGGCGCTGGCCATGGGGCTGGGCTCAGGGATCATGGCCACGTTCCTGTTCATGTACGCACGCGACCTGGGAGCCCCCGCGCCTCTCATGGGCCTGCTGCTCACGTGAGTCACACATCTGCTGCATGTGTCAACCGCATGAGCACAAGCAACACCTGGGCGCTGTGCGTTGCCAGACCTCTGCGCATTGAACGCACCACGCCATGCGTCACGTGGTGCCACCTGGCACTGGGTGTGGCACTGCCCCCGTCTGTTGTACACAACATGCAGGGCTGACTGTGGGACAGAGACAGCGGTGTTCTGGTTTGCACCCGGCATCATGCGTGCGCTGGGGCCACACGGCATGCTGCACCTGTCGCTGGCAGCCCTGGTGGTGCGGCTGCTGCTGTACGGCAGCCTGGGGCTCCTGGCGGACGCATCCCCGTGGCTACTGTTGCCCATCGATACCCTTAACGTGAGGCTGTGAGCTGCAGGCTGTGTATGTCCGTCGCAAGTGCAGCAGTCCCGCTCCAAGTTTACGTTAAATGCATAGTTGGTGGGGTTTCAGGCCCTGGGCTTGAAGCAAAACACAGCACTTCATTCTAATCCCAAGTAAGAAATTGGAGCAATGTCTTCGTCATTGCTTTTACTCCTGTGACTGCCTTGCCCACCGCTGCACCGCAGGGCCTCACGTTTGCGTGCGGCTGGGCCGCCGCCTGCGTCCTGTGTATGGAGCTGGCGCCTCCTGGGCTCTCAGCCACCCTGCAGGGCCTCATGGCCTCCACCTACTACGGTGTGGGCTGTGGTCTGGGCAGCCTGTTGGGCGGTGTACTGCTGCAAGCGCATCTGGGGTGGGCAGGCACATGGGCTGCAAGCGCACTGGTAGTAGGGGTGCTGTGGGGCGGCGCCCATGTGCTGGCGAGGGGCAGGGACAAGAAGTAGACGTGGGGGTGGCTGCGTACTTGAGTTGATGCCTCAGCTATGTCCCTGGTCATGTAAATGAGCATTGAGCGAGCACGGACGCATTGCACGAGGGTTTGTTCACTTGTTTTGCCTCCAGCATGTGACTGTACGCGCAGCTTGCACCACATGAACGCATGTACGCCCCAGCAATCAAATGAAACATACCGGTTGATGATAACAATGCAGCCACCATCTGCGCCATCATGTTGTTTGTTACATATTACTGAACATACAACATGCTGTGTGTCCAGTGATAAGTCCACCTAGCATACAGCCCCAGCATGTACAGTCCTTTGCACGCACACAAGAAAACATCCACTCCTGGTGAGGCTCAGTAGCCGCCCACACGCACCAGCCCACCCTTCTTCCCTGTCGTCATGGCTGCCCCATCATACCCACCCTCCCCGCGCGCCTGCCCTCGGTCACCCTTGGAGCGTGCAGCCTTTTTGTGGAACTTGTGCTCTGCGCGCCGCGCTTTGGCAGCAGCCTTGGTGCCTGCTGCACCTGCCCCCCCCTGTCCTGAGATCCCCAGATCCCCCATCAGCAGATCCAGATCTGCGTCATCAAGATCCAGCGGTACCTGTGACGGCCCCGCCACTGCATCCGCCCCCTCCTCCTCCTCCCCCCCATCTTCTGATGGCTGCTCTGACACCTCCACCCCTGGACCCTGTGGCGCGGCATCCACAGGCTGCGCACGAGAAGCCGCGGCCGGTGCGGCGACACCTGGCTGCGGTGTTGTGGCAGGTGAGGGTGAGGGTGCTGTAGGGGGTGTGGGCCGTGGTGCTGGCACTGCCGCAGATGGCAGCAGCTGCAACGTGACCTGGTCGTGTGTGAGCGGCACGTAGGCGTCCGGTGTGGAGCCAGGTGGCAGGGTGCAGTGCAGCAGCTTGCCTGACGTGTAGTCCTTGAGCAGCTGCCTCCCTGCGCGCGACTCATCTGGCAGGCCGCTGCCTGCGGTCCAGCCGCGCAGCAGGGCCAGCGCACGCAGCAGCTGTGCAGCCGTGGGGGCTGTGGACGGTGGGAGGTGGGGTGGGGCGGGGGGCAGGCGCAGCCCATAGGCCGCCTCCACCTGTGCACGCCCCACACGTACAGCCAGGGCCTCAACAGGTGCACGAATGTCTGTGAGGCGGTCGATGGGGATGACACCCGCCACCACCATCTCCGCCTTGGAGCGCGCAAACTTGGGCATGACCAGACCTGAGCAGAATGGAACAGGGACACAGAATGGAACACACGCCCAGGCAGCGGGGTGCAGTGTCTGCACTGATGGGCACACATGCCGCAGCAGCACGCACCAGCAATGTGAGTGATACTGGGCAGGACAAGGCAAGATACAGCAGAGTACCAAGGCACATAGCCAGGTGTACTGAACAACAAGGACAGGGTGTGAGCGAGAGGACGAAACCACCACAGAGACGTCCACAACCCACGGCAGCTCAAGCGCACCACATGCACATACGACCCTACCCCCGCACCAGGGCAGTCGCACAGGCACAGGGTCTGCGAGATGTTGAGTGTCTGGAAATGCTTGGTCTTGCCAGGTGTGGGCGCGACCGCGGTCTTCTTGGACCCAAACAACGCGTTGATGGTGGATGACTTGCCGACGTTGGGGTAGCCCACCAGGCCCACCTGGCGCACAGGGAGGCGGGAGCAGGTGCCGAGGTGAGACATCCCACATACACCAGTACCTAACGCCCATCCTACACGCAATGCCCGGTGTTCCTGTGCAACTGCAACCTCCTGCGCCCGCCTTCCGCCAAACAGCCCGCCAACATGTGCCGTGCGCGCTCACGCACCATGAGCCGCCGCTCCGCGTCTTGTGCGCGGGGGTCGTCCGGCCCGGCCGCCGCCACCGCGTCGCGCGCCG
>QAXD01000181.1:79969-238529 GCA_004335575.1 Haematococcus sp. NG2
CCCACCCCACCCCACCGCACCCACCTCCAAGTTCTTCTCAAACGGTGTCAGCACCAGCCCCTCATCTTCCTCCAGAGCTGCCAGCCCACGCCGCCACGCCACAAACGCCGCCCGCTCCTGCGCCTCCAGCTGCTCAGGTGTGGTGCTGTCGTCCCACGCAGGCCGCCGGGGCAGCTTCAGCCGGTGGCGGTGCCGCTCCTCCGCGGCGGCGCGCTCAGCGGCAGCACGCTGCGCGGGGGTGCCACCATGGTTACGCAGGTGCTTGCCGCGGTGCTTGTGTGCATCAGGTTGCTGTGCATGCTGGGTGTGTGTGGCTCGCGCTGTGTGGTTCGCTGCATGCGCCCGGTCGCATAAGCAGTGTTGGGTTCAGGCCCACGCGATCGCATGTTGGGATGTGGCCAACCACCACCTGGTGTGCTGCGCCCCTGCTGCCGCGCACCCACACACCTGCTCGCTCAGCGGGTTGACCACGCCGGTGGACACCACAATGACGTTGGCGCGCTCCGCCGTGAAGTCGCGGCCAGCAAGGTCGGCCTGCGGGGGCCATGGTCATGCCGGCAACAGCTGCGTCAGACCCTCATTACACTGGACCCCATGCATTCACAGGAATGCGGGGGATGCTCGTGAAACGCCTGCGGCAAACGAAAGAAGGGGGCTGGGGGCATGCCCCTTGCTCTGCTGCCCTCCATCGCGCCAATGAGCATGCCTGTGCAGGTCTGGCCATAATGTATGGTGGGACTGCATACCCCGCACGGCGCACGCACTGTCCTTCCTCATCCCTTTGTGCTCCAAACCTTGTCTGGCAGTGCCCCTCTCAAGTATGATGGCACAGTTTTGTGTTGACTGCACACGCCACGCGGTACACGCACCATGGCCATGAGTTCTCCCAGATCATTGCGCTCCAAAACTGACTGAATGCCTGGGCCACCCTTGTGAATGTCCGTAGTGTGGCGCCCGCCAGCAGCACCACCACCACCCGGCCCGGCCTGTGCTCGCAGTCACGGTTGCAAGCAGTCCAGTGTGTGATAAAAAAAACCGCATTGCACTGCTGCATATAAGAGCAGCTGCAGGAGCAGCATGGTGACAACCTGCATGCACTGACCATGCATGTTGCATGGTGTAAAACGACCTGCACGCTGCGCGGTCTGCCCCCCACCTTTTTGTTGCGTCCAATCAGCGCAGCCCCGACCTTCATGCCGGAGTTGCGGGCCTTGCCATTGTGCTTCGTCATGACGGCACTCGACGGTAGGTGCGCGTGGGTTTCGGCTCTGGAAGCTTCTTAAAAAGAATGCGCGATAGAGCTGGATCCCAAGGCTAGTTGATTTGTTCGTGCGCAGTACTACTGGACAACGTCATGCACCAGAAGCACAGTTATGACGAAATGTTCAAGAGATAAAACCTGATATGCTGCAACGTTGCGCTCAAGCTTGCTAAAACCAGTGGGCATGGTGTGTGATACGCTGCTGCGCAAGCCATGAGCAAACAAACCAAAACTTTGATTGAGCGCACAAAATGATTGATCTGAAGCACTTCAATATAAACCTTGCGGCTGTGCAGGAACAAGGGTTCTTTCCTTACCGCCCGCGTTTGCTGGCGGTACAGTCTGATTTATGCGCACAGTTGTGATACGCATCTGCATTGACAGTGTTCTTTGTCGTGGAAGTCCAAGGGAACACACATTGTTACAAAACTCTTTTTCGAGCATGTTATTGACTTCCATGGCATATGCTGTATTTTGCATGCTCTTAGATCGTTTGTTCTGAGCCTACCGCAATCATGCGACATCCAGGTTGTCGAACTGGTCAGTAGGAACTCAAGATTTCTTACAGCATTATGGCCGACGCTTACGGGCCCAGTACCTCTGGGAACCCGTTCCTCGAAGATGAATATTTGTACTTCATTGAATTCGCGGCCACCACCATTCAAAGACATTGGAGAGGCTACAGGCAGCGGAAAGCATACTGGACGCAGGTGCGCGTCGAAGACTGTACTATGCATGTCCATGCAAGCAACATGGGCGCACGCATGGCACGTGCACTGTGAACTCGCGCGTCCAATTGCATACGATGCTCAGGGACCCCACGGATGGGAACGCAATGCATACATACCATGATTCCGTGAACTGGCATGCCATGACCAGTCGTACGATCGGATGTCATGCAGCTGCATGCGGACCTGCAGCGTCAGATGCTCCAGGCTGCAGCCATGAGTGAGGAGGCGCAGCGCGATGCTGCAGCGCGCTGCATCCAGCGTGCATGGCAGGGCTTCCGCAACCGACGCATTTTTTTGTTCTACCGGGACCTTATTCAGTTCAGGTATGGGCCGCACACATCAGATGCACACAACCCACTCCCAACTGGCTTGTGCAGCTCCAGCTCACCCAACAAGTTGGTTGCATGTGCATGCCATGCCCTGAGGCAGGGTATGAACCAGCCTTGAGTAGCACAGGTGGGCAGTCTGGGCACCTGAGGCCCCTTTGTGCTGCATGTGTGAACAGGGAGCGTGGAGACCCGCGACTCATGCTACGTGCCATCAATCCGCGCGAGGCAGCTCTGGCAGACGCTGCAGCGGGCATTCATGTTCGCTTCCGTCTTGGTGGATCTGTCTTTCCGCCGCTTGTGTTCTACAAGATTTTCACGCACAGGTATGAGTGGAGTGCAAGGTGCTGTGCTCTATTCGGACCTGTGCGCCTTAATCTTGGTGCTCTCTGCTCACTGTTGCGAGATGCTTGTTGGGCCTGCTTTGGGACAGCCAAGCCTCCCCAGTAGCAATGCTCCACAACCCTGACCCCTTGCATGGCAGGGCTGTGACGGACATCAATGCCTTTGGGCCCCGCAACTACGCAGCAGAGGTGTCCCTGGATGCCAAGGCAGTACATAACAAGCCAAAGCGCAAGGACTTGGGGGAGGACTTTGAGATGGACCAGGCACTGAGGTGTGGTGTGGGGAGGCAGAGGTCAACCAGCAGGTTCATGTGAATTGCATGACAAGCGTGTGGGTGGGAGGAGCGTGGGGGGTGTGGGGTGGGGACAAGGGGGGCAGCCATTGGCAGGGGCCCTTCTGGGTTCAGCTCAAGTGCATACGGCAGCTGAGTGAATGTCCTGTAGAAGTCACAGTTGCAACTCAGCAGGGGCATTGACGTCTAGGCACAAACATCTGAGGCTAAGGCAGAGCTATGCGCTACCTCAACCAGCTCCTTCGCCAGCTCCACCAGCAGCAGAACTTGATGTAAACACTCAGCAGCCGGCCCCCCCACCTGCCACGCAGGGAGTACGTGCGGCCCGATGGCACACGTGGGCTGCGCACCACACGCGGCTGGTACGCGCGCGTGGACAACAACGGCTGGCGGCCCATTGCGGAGCGTGTGCTGGTGGATGCCAGTGAGGGGCCGGGTACACCAGGGTCATCCAAGCCGCAGCCCCACTTCCACTACAACCCTGCCGTACGGCGGTACGTGGTGGGCGGGGCGATGGGTGGTGTCAGTCACCCTCCTCAAGGTGCAGCCCTGTGTGTGCACCTGCTGCCGCTGCACTGGGCAAACTGTGCAACCTGAGCCACCACCCGGTGCTGGCATGCGACACAGGGAGGAGCGCATCCGGCGTGCAAAGCAGCGGCGCAGGGATTGGATGCTCAAGCTGTACCGCATGCAGCAGCAAGGCAGCGGCGCAGATGATGGCTCAGGACACGCCAGTGAGCTGCTTGCGCTGTCTGGGCTGCACCTGCCAGATGGGCTGGAGGCGCTTGGGGAGGATGAGCAGCTGGACGACACACAGGTGTGCCCTGCAGGGTGTGGTGAGGGTGGGGTGAGGTGGGGCCTGGGTGGAGGGCATATGTGTGTGCTGCGTGTGGTGTGGCTTGTGTGTTGACGCCGCACCTAATGCTGCACCAAGACTTGCTAATGGATGCATGTCCACACACCCTGCTGGCTCCTGCACACCCATCTGCCACAGATTGATGACCTGCTGGCGTGGTCCTCCAACCTCGACTACGCGTCCTACGTGGATGACTGGACGTCGCTCGCATGCACGCTGGGATCTGAGGCGTACAGTGTGCCCGCTCCGGAGGGCTCGCTGCTGGCCAGCCTGCCACCACCCAGCCAGGACGTGCGCGGGGCGATGGCTGCAGCGGGGGTGCCGCTTGCGCCATTCAAGGGCGCAGTCAGCCCGGCAGCTGGGGCAACATCAGGGCTACATGTGCTGTAGGTAGCTGCTGGTCTGATGGCGTAAGGCAGCTGGAAACTCATGCAGCTCTTAGCTTGCAACAGAGGTGATCGACGTAGAGCAGTGGGAAAACATGGCAGGATGAGACCATGCCCATGAGCAGGTGCAGCAGGGTGCAGAAACACTGCATGAGTCCATAATCTTACACCAGGCTTTCCAGCACAAATGTCATGGCTGACACTCACAACTCACAGATTGGATCACAATCATAGTGCCGAGGATCACTGTAATGTGGTTTCACGTGTGCACGTTCAATCCTTCTTGGATCCACACCTCCCTGCAACTGCCAGCGCCCTCAGGCCTCAACATCCGTGGGCCACCCGCCTCGTGCTTCCAGCTCTGCCACGTCACACTCCCTCACAGATCCCCACATCCACACACCGTCCCCGCGCATGTCAGTCGTGCACGCCCACATGCCCTCTGGCATGGCTGGCAGCGCTGGGTGGGTCCATATAGGTGGGCCCCAGCCAAAGTCAAGTGCAGAGGGCACTGTGTCCCAGGTGGTGGTGGACAGGCTGTGGGTGCTGCCGGGCATGCCGCGCGCCACAGGCCGCACGCGGTCCGCCACGCCCTGCCGTGTGCAGCCAAATGAAGCAGCAGAGTGCATGAGAGGTGCACGTGTCAGCGCCATGTGTCCAGTCAGCTGCGTGAAAAGTCACGAGTGCATCACCTGCCACCTGCTCATACTCCTGAAAATCGGTGTCAGTCCAATGCTGCTGGCAAACTGCAATGTTCAGCCAGTGGGTCGGACCACCCCACCTGGCGCTCCGCCCAGTCAAAGTATGCCAGCATGGGCAGGCAGGACTGCTCATGCGCATGCAGGCGTGCGCGCAGTGCAGCTGCAAGGTGGCCCAGGGGCGCGTTGGACGGCACGGCCTGTGTGCCAACAACAGAGGTCCAGTTGCCCGTCGCCCCCTGCCGTGTGGATAGCGCAGGGCACCGGTTCACCACAGGCGAGGTGTTGCTCTAGCTGACAAAAGCACAGGATCACAGGCCAGTGTCACAAGCAGCAGCATCTTTGGTGGTTGTTTATGTCCTCTGCAGTGTGGGTGGTGACATCTGTCTGGCACTTGCAGTACTTTGGCCCACTCACAGGTGGCAGGGCGGGACACTTCCCAGCAGTTGATGAACACCCACTTCCTGCTGCACCCTCTGGCAGTGCGCAAGGCAGCTGCAGCCGCCCGCGTAGGTCCATCACACGCGAAAACGTGGCCACAGCCCCTGGCTCACAGGACGACAACCGTGACATCACTTGCCACACGCGTGCGCACACCACATCATCAGACGACACCCACGGCACAGCTGCAGCTGGTGCAGTGCCTGGTGTAGCAGAGGTCGTGGGACCCTGCTCCGGCTGGCTGGGGTTGCTGCCACCAGTGCCGCCCGTGCTCACAGTGTTCACAGGGGCAGATGGGAGCTGGGACGTGGCCAGTGCCTTGAGAGCTGCAATGTGGCTGGCACTGAAGTGGATGGCACGGAAGTGCGCGAGGCCAGGCGGTGGCGGTGCAGGCTCAGCCCGTGGTCCAACAAACAAGGCACCAATGTCAGGTGATCCCACAGACAAGCCAGCAACACCTGGCTGACCTGCCGCTGGGCTGCCCTCACCCTTGGCGCCGTGGTCCGGGGGTGGTGCCACACCCAGCAACCAGAAGTTGGAGGTGTACAGCCCCAGCGCACGCGCATGTGACACTATCTCGTCCCAGCGCTGCCTGTGTGAAGAGCAAGGGGCACGCATTGCACAGGCAGCGCTATGCCATGCACCAAAGTTCATCCTTATCAGGCTCGGTATACAGTTCTGCACAGTTGCGCTCATCATACACCCCCAGCCGAAGTGTGTGTGTCGGACCGATGCTCGCGCCACCTTTCTCACACACCTGCCGAATGAGGGCGGGTCTCGAGGGGGTCGTGGCGTACCATGCAGCAGCGCAGCACTGGCAGCTGCCCAGTCCTCCATCACGCGCCGGATGCTGCGCACGTCCATGAGGAGGTGGTGCACCACGAGTGCCACAAGGACGCCGCCTGTGGACCCTGGCACACTGCCAGGTGCAGGTGCCAGCTGGCACAGCACAGCACGCGCCAGGGGCCCATGCGGCTGGTCCAGCAGCTGGTTCAGGTCTGTACCTGCCATGTGCTGCTGCACCAGGGTCAGATCTGCTGGTACGTGCAGGGCCGCATGTGAGCCGCTTGTAGCGGGTGGTAGCTGTATGTCGTCCACGGTCAGCGGGCTGGTGGCCTCCAGAAGCTGCAAGCTGTCTGTATGCAGGTCCCATGCAACGCCTACATGAGGGCCGCTTGTCTCGGGTGCTGTGTCAGCTGTTGCTGGTTGCATGCGCACCACATGCCCCGCCAGGCACGGGTACAGCCGAAGCACATAGCTCAACGCACGCTTTGCATGCGCTGCGTCCATGCAACCCGGTGGGAACATGAAGCTGAGCGTCAGCGGTCCAAAGGGACAGCAATAAACATCAACTGGGCTGAGCTGGATTTGGCCCTGCAGAGGGAGTGGAGGCTGGCAACCAAGCCACGCAGCACAATCATCATCCATGCATGCTGCAATGCTCCCAGCTGTGCAGGAGCTAAACTCCAAGATCTTGACGAGTCCTTTCCCAGGAGCCATTTGCGATTCAAGGAGCCCGGCCCCGGTCTTGCTTGCGTACCTAGCTTGAGACGGGCCCTGAGATGCTAGGCCATCACGCTACACGCTGTAGCTGCCCTGATTCATTTTATGCATGCGTCACGCAACATGACCTATGATTCCGCTCATCGAAGGCAGTTACACGAGAAGCTGCGGTTTCTGTTTTTGCCACCACTTGCCAAAACATCGTATTTCAAAACCTGATACATATAATATGATAATCGCATACTTATAGACTGTGGCTTCTGTTTTTGTGGCTGGTTTTCTTCTGCTGTCGGTGGTTTTACACCAGCAGTTCGCAGTCTTGGTAGCATGGCGCGCCTTGAGAGGAAGGCGTTGATTCTGGACAGCTGCGCCCTCGAGACCATCATGGCAAGCATGGACACAGACAGCCGAGGCCGGGCGCTAGGCTGCTGCCCCAGCCTCCACCGGCAGGCAGGCCTCATGAAAGTGACCCCCATCAAGAACATATTCTTTGCCACATTTGGTTTATGGAGTGGACCTCTGTGTTCCCTGGTCATGTGGACGAGGCAGCTGTGACGTCTGATTGACGCGCGCCCGCATGTGACCTTGCCACGTGTTTTTGCTCTGTCCGAGGTGAGAAGGAGTGTGCACAATGATTGACCTGCAAGAAGGGAGTGTGCAGGCGCACATGGACATGTGCCTGGGCGTTGCCTTCATAGCGTGGCATGCCTGATACATGAGAAACGTGTTCACCACTGCCACTACCTGTGTTGGGTAACCCAACGCCCCCCAACGCAGGCCGTGTTGACCACTGGCCGCTGCATATGCTTTGTGAAGGTGGTTGCTGCTGCTGTGCTGGCTTGAAGTGATTCCTGCAGTGGCCTTGTAGCCTCTGCCTGTTGTGCTGTAAGCAGCGTGCCGCTGGCAACACAGGGTGACATGGGTGGTGTTCCTGCCTAACAAGAATCTTGCATACATGCAACCCTGACACCAGCTTGGGCCAGTTGGCATGGGCCCTGCGGTCCGAGCTGCACTCCCAGGCCGTGCCAGGTTTGTTGTAGACTGCTTCATTCATGGACTGGGCGAGCAGCAGGTGCATGTGCCTCTCCGGGCCGGTGTTTGTTTAAATCAGGTGCGTGCAGTATGGATGAAATGCAGCTGCCAGTGGTTGGACAGAGCTTAACAGGAGTTGTGCACTGCCCATGCGAGCTCTCTGCCCATGTCTCTCCTCGCTTTCCTTTGTTGCTGCACTTCAGGGCGCACTGTCCAAGGTCGGCCTCACCAATCAAGGCCACGGTGGCGTGACTTCGCGATGCTGCAGTGGCAAACACCACCAGGGATGTGATTGCACGCGCACTGGAATTTGGCTGGGGCATACCTGTGCGGTTCCGGCCTGTGCGATGTGGCTCCCGACATACCAACAGGTTCTGCTTGCATGACTTACTTGTGCATATGATGTTGTGTATTGGGTAATGGCAGACGCTGAACATGCTGAGCTGTAGGCATCAGTTGGCGTGCCAAGCGGGCTGGATAGCTTCATGACAGAATGACACATTATGTATTGGTGCCATGCTGTACTGCTTTGACCCTAAGTTAACCACCAAGAGCAGCCTAGGCAGCAGTGTGCTCTACATTAAAAACATTCACTCCCATCTTCGCGACCTTGAACCAACGTTTCGAGGCAAGGAGGAGGGAGCCAGTCATCACTCAATCACCAACCTTTGCGAACTTCTGGTGATCTTCTGGCCGAGACCGCCTCTCAACAGCACGAAGAACTTCATGCGCAGCACAGCACGCGTCCACTGTGCTGCACGATGAACCGTTTTGATCCGCCATTGTGTCCACAAACCCGAGGGTGGTGAGCTCAAGAACGGGGGCTTAATTTTTTACTGGTCTGCTGGCCTTTACAAGCAGGCCAGTGGTTATCGATAGCCGCAGCCCCCCCAGCTCTGGAACGGCGAGATAGATCCACAAGACTGCAGGCACGCATTAATATGGATCAGCGGCGTCCAGAGGGACGAGTGCTGACCTTCGAAACTTGTGATATCAAGTTGGTCATGGCATGCATGGAGGGGCCCGGCTCTGACGACCTGCTCGGGTGCTCCCCCAGCCTTCCCCGGGCAGGCTGCACAGATGTCACTCCTAACGATGTGCTCTGCAGCCCATTTGGCCTGACTGGGTGGTGCTTCATATCCCCCTGCTGCATGGATGCTGCGCTTCTTGAAACCGCACTGTCCCACGTGGTGCGCCTGTACCCTGTGCTGGCGGGTCGCGTGGTGCGAGTGCCTGGCCAGCATGACACCGGTAGTGCCAGCAGCAGCTGCTGCTCAACACGTGTTGCAGTGTCGTACGACCTGGCGCACCAGGGCCTGCAGTTCCTCACAGCCACCACCCCACTCAGCGCGGATGACATCGTGCTTGCACCACACAGCACCTCCCCACCTGCCACATGCATCACCCGGCTCGTGATGCACGCAATGACAGACCTTTCAGTGATTGGGGAAGGCATGGCCCCAGGTCCTGTGGACCAGCTGATTGACGGCCCAGCCCTGCCCCTGGCGCGTGCAGTCATGGTCCACCTGGCACCAAACAGTGGCTGTGCGAGTGGCAGTGGCTGCACGCTGCTGGGCTTCATTGGTCACCACCTGCTCATGGACGGCCGTAGCATGCGCATGTTCCTGCAGGACTGGGCCGCGGTGTGCCGTGCGCTGGTGCACGGCAGGTGTGCACACGTCACCATGCCCCCCACCTTTGGGCGGCAGTGCTGGGATGAGCTGGTTGAGGCTGCGCAGGCATCAGGCGCTGACACCAGCTGCGACAAGGAGCCTCCCCATCGCTACTTGTACATTCTTCCAGCGTCCGGCTCATCAATCCCTGCACCTGAAGCCCCCACCCCCACCCCCACACCCCCACCCCCACCTCCACCCCTACACCTGCCTTCGCCCCTTCCACCACAGCATCTGCACTGCCAAGAACACAGGTGGCCACGGTGGCAGCACCACCTGTCATATCATTGGAGGCAGTGTCCACAGCCACAGCAGCAGTGGATGTGATGTGCCTCACAGCTGCTTCTGCTGGTGTTGGAGCACAGAAGCACACGGACACGTGCGCGGCACCATCCGAGCATGTGCCCCGTCCGGCCGCTGTTCAAGACAAAGCCCATGTCTGTGTGGTGTCACACCCGCTGCCTGACTGTCAGTCAGAGGTAGACCAGGAGCAGGCTGAAGAGGAGCCTCTGGAGGTTCAGACTGTGAAGAAGCTCCTGGGCCCACGCACACCTGCACCGTGGGCCCCACCACGCGCACCCTACATGGGCATACACTTCACAAAACAGCATGTGGCTACTCTCAAGCGACGTGCAATTGAGCAGCTGCATGCTGCAGGTGGTGAGGATGCAGGTGGTGCAGCTGGCGTGGCATGGGTGTCTTCAGATGATGCAGTCTGCGCGTACCTGTGGCAGGTGACAGCACGGCTCAGCTCACACACGGCTGGCACTGCAACTGAGCTGAACCGTATGATCGACATCAGGCCGCGTGTGCACGTACCTGGCGGCGTTGCACTGGGCAAGGTGGGTGCCGTGTGCGTCAGACCTCACAGCGAGCCACCATGCAGCCATCTCTCCTCGGCGTGATGACGATTGGTGCATTCCTTGCATGCTTGGCCGCACCCCTACATTCTTGCACTCTCACCCTACATGACTGTCGATCAGACTGCCTGCTGTGCCACCTGCCAGCGTGCCTGCAGCACGCCATGGGCAACTGGATCATCTTTCCACCCACATCTGGCACTGCCTCCAGCCCTGGCACCAGCTTGGGCCAATTGGCGGGTGGCCTGCGCTCCGACCTGCACTCCAAGACCTTGGGCTTTGCACTCGACACTGCTGTGTACCTTCACTGGGCAGAGCGCCAGGTGGGTCGCAGGCCACGTATGTATGTCATGCTCAAACAACACAGGGATCAGTGCTATCAACAGACAGCACGTGTGGGGGAAGGCTGCGCTGGGTTGGTCGCGGCGCCTTTAAGGTGGCTTCTCTCGTCTGCGTACCCGGGCCTCAGTGTTTCTTAATACTACCCGTGCATGCACCCGCCCACCCTCAAGTTGTGTGCATTAACTACCTGCAGGGCTTGCTGACCCGCGTGGGCATCAAGACCACACTGCTCCGGCCACATGATGCTGGGCTGATCTGCAGCTCATGGGGTGTGAGTGCACACGCACTGGACTTTGGCTGGGGCCCACCTGTGTGGTTCCAGCCCATGCGCAACATCTCACTGCAGAACATCTTCCTACTGCTGCCAGACATGTGCGGAGATGGTGTGTGGGTATGGGCCACACTGCCTGATCAGGACTATGCTGAGCTGGCAGCAGCGGGTGGCCTCCCAGCACCATAAGGATGTGTTATTGCTATCAATGCCACAGTGCATGAATGCAAGGTACTTCAAGCCTTAGGATCTGGGGAACTGGTGGCAGCTACCTGGCTACAGCTGAACAAGAGGACTGGTGGTGAATGAGAGGGATTGCAAATAATCCCATGAGACTCGTACTCGATGCATGGACCGCTGTTGAAAGGAACACATGGATGAAAGACCATCGCGGCATCGGCATGGGTCCCGTCAACGCCCCTAGGAGGGCCATGCACCCTAGATGGAGCACGCCCACACCACCCACCCCAAGCAAGCACATGGCAAGCTTCAGAACTAGTAGCCACAGCCTAGGTATGGAGACAGGCAGACAACGAATACGATGCACCCTCATGCATGAGAGCATGCAGTAGGCAGGCAGGGATCAGCTGTAAAACCCTGCTTGCAGCCGCCTGCCAGGTGGCCTTACGGCCGCCACACACTATGGGCCTAGGCATAGCCTAGGCAAAAACTTGCCGTACACCCTGCCCGTGCGCCCTACGAAACCACTCCTGCCCCCACCGTCCCGGCCAATAACCCCCACCCCTGTAGCAGTGACCATGGCCCACGGTGACTGGTGATCAGGCTGCAGGCAGAGGCCCCCGGGGCATCACCTGCACATCTTGACACACTGTCTAGGGGTGCTCAGGCCTGATCACACCACCCATGCGCAGAACTGCTGGCTCACTCTCTCAGCTTCTGTGCTGGCTAGCCCGGTTGAAACCGGCTGCGTGGCTGAGGGACTGTGTTGGATATATGAGTGTCACGAGGACAACCAACAAACTTGGAATGCTAGATGCACGAAGGTGCGCAATGGAGCTTGCGATGGTGATGCTGGCTGAAGCCTCGTGTAACATGAACATGTGAGGGCAGAAACAGCAACAGAAAACATGCTTCAGTGGGAGAACAGAAACAAGGACATCGTGTCCTAACAGTGTGGTAATGTTTCAACTTAAGAACCAATCAATCAGATGTCCAGTCTGTCCATGCACTCCACATGACTAAACCCTTCAGGCATAAACCCTCTTCGGCTCTCCCTGATCCCAAACCCTACCCTCCACCCAAACCAATTCACACAGCAGTAGGATGTTTCATCGGCAAGAATCTTCCTCCACGTATGCATCCATATCAGATAACAAGGGCCTCCCAAGTTTGCATCTCAACCTCCATTTGCATGTGTTGCGAACCACAAAGGGCCCAGCAGGCACGCTCGAGATGTACGTGCAAACAGATGGCAGTCCAGCCCCGCACACATGGATTGCCAAAATGAACAAAATGGCCAGTGGATGTACATGGCCATCATGCACTGCTCCGGCAGCTGATGCCACAGCCAAGCACAACGCCTAAGTTGAAGACACAGTGAGGTTCATACGATTGCAGGCATGGCAGGTGTGGCCCACACACCCTGTCCTGTGGCACACACTGCATCACTATAAATCAACGTGCCCGCCACGTGCAGGCAGATACAACCCAATCACTCCATCGCATGCATCGGATCTGTAGCAGCTTGTCAAGCATTATTTGATGTGTGTTTCGTGTCCATGTAAAATCCTGCCCTTCAGTCCATCCCAACCACACACTAACGCCCAACCCGTTTCAAAGGCATCCCACCCGTTTCAAAGGCATTCCAACCCCGTCATCAACGGCAGTTACATCAGCCTTGCCCTGTGTTTCAAAATGCAGGCCACCACTTTGTGCAATGGTGTGCAAATGCATGGATTTGCCATGCCCCTTGCGCCGTGCCCCCTCCCCCCGCCATGGTTGCATGGCATGTGGAGCTCCATCCGTCATTCCAATGGACATGCAGCACACATGTGCACGGACACGCCACTGATCACGAGCTGCCAGCCCCGTATGTGTTACCAATAAGGCAAAATGCACAGAAATGCAACAACAGAGCAAGTCTTCTGCCCCTGCTTCCAAGGCCAGTAGACGCCAGAAATGATGAGGTCATCTACTTAAACCTACATAGATTGTGTAACAACTCGATGCTTTCTGATTGAGCTGCTCCGTGGTGTTGTGGTGCTTGCACCGCCTGCCCCAGGCCCTAGGGGCAGGAGCCCATCAGGTACGGGTCTCTGCATCCCACCCCTGGTTCGCAGCAAGGAACAGTCTCACACCACTGCTGCGCCAACGTCCGCTGCAGCTGCAGCTACTGCCCCAGCACTGCACGCTCCTCGCACAGCCGCAGCAGTGCACGCGCAAGGTCCAGCACAGCCTCACGCACGCGCATGCAGTAGCCCAACGGCCGCAGCCCCAGCGCGTCCAGCTGCACCACGAGCACCCCAGCCACGCAACCAGTCAATCAGGCACATGCATCAGCCATGATGTGGCAAGAGAATCTTGGTTCAAAGCGCACCGCGTGGATGTAAGCATGCGGATTGCACAGGTATTGTATGCAGTGCTGGGCGTTGGCTCAGACTATTGGAGATTTGTGCGTTGGTACATACTGGCAAATGCCGCTGATTGATTGAGGCCCCGCAGGCAGCACAACAGTGCAAAAAACCAGGACAAGCGGCATGTTGCAATGCAAGATTGCAAAAGTACATTAGTGCAGTCTAGCGGAGTGCTTGAAACACCTCTGCCTGCACACCTGTGCAAAGTCCATG
This sequence comes from Haematococcus sp. NG2, assembly GCA_004335575.1. NCBI lineage: Eukaryota > Viridiplantae > Chlorophyta > Chlorophyceae > Chlamydomonadales > Haematococcaceae > Haematococcus > Haematococcus sp. NG2. The sequence goes on from QAXD01000181.1 coordinate 93,794, forward strand.
GTCAGCAGCATGTCCAGCTTGATGGCCTCAGCCTCGAACCGTGCCAGGTACGCGCCCAGCCCCAGCTCGTCTGAAACAACAGACGGGAACAGGGCACGTTGATGAGCGGGCAAAGCGGGGAAATGAACTTGACAGCATCCTCAGTCTGCCATCCTTGTTTCATGGCTGCGCTGTTAGGGCCCACCTAGCGCCGCCCCAGACAAAGCGGCTGTGCCTAGGACGCTGCGCGCGCCACCTACCAAACAGGCGTGCCACGTTGACAGGCGGCACAGCGAGACCATGGGAGGCAGAGGCCTTGGCCAGGCGGATGAGGAGGCCAGAGGAGCCGGGCACAGCAGCAGAAGCTGACAGGAAGGTCGCAGCCGACGAGGTGGGCATAGTCGGTGTGTCGACCTGCCGTGTGGTAGCGCATCAGGTGTGCAACAATATGTTCGCATGTGATTTGACCGACACATCACAGGGGTCCACGCAGGCACAAGGACAACAACCAGGTCGGCGCAGAGTAGCGCAGCAGCACCAGCTGGGTGGGGCGCTGCTTCACACCGCACCTGTGTGAACGCCAGCGGCCTGGCGTGGGTGGTTGGCATGGGGACAGCCGGCAGGGTGGCAATGGCACCGGCGGGTCTTGTGGTGCGCACATCCACCACCTCCATGCCGTCATGAGAGCCCTCCGCACCGGCGGCAGCACTTGCGCAGCCTGGCGTACCTCCCACCCCAGTCGTTGCGGCACCTGCTGCACCCGGTCCAGTGGTGGTCGCAGCGGTGACTGCAGGAGCAGGGGCTGGGACGGCAGGCACCGCAGCCAATTGCGCCAGGGCAGCACGCAGCTGTGTGGCCGCTTCAGTGGCACGCTGCCGCTCGCGGTCAGCCTCTTCGCGTGCCACCCGAGCAGCAGCCTGCTCAGCGGCGAGCTTGGACGCCAGCTCACTGAGCTTCTCATGCAGCGCAGATGTGGGGAAGGCAAGGCCACCCGTGGTGGGTGTGCCCAGCGCTGCAGGGGGCGACGTGATGATGGGTGAGTCCAGGCCACTTGCCCCTGCCAGTATGTGGTGCCCGTTCATCAAGTATGGCATGATGGCCCCAGCAGCTGCAGACGGTGGGGACCCCAGGGCTGGCGACTGCAGTGCGGCCACTGCAGCCGCGTGCTGCGCAGCCGCTGCAGTTGAAGCACCACCTGCGGGAGTGGGCACGGGCATGGCGGCAGAGGCGCCCGGCACAGCTGTGGCTGTGGTGGGGCCTGGGGTTGCCACATTGTGGAAGGACTCGACGGACGGGCGGCCACCTGTGTTGCCATGGAGCGGCGCTGACGTGATGGTGGATGTCTGGGTCACGTTGGAGGTCTGGCGTGCACAACCTGCGTGTGTGGGTGCAAGTGTGCGGGAGCTGGTGATCATGATGTGATTGAAGGACCATACACATCGCCACGTTTGATTGGCCACAAACACATTGCACGGTGTAAGAAAAGCACACACAAAAGGCAGCAAGGATCCCAATGACCACCACCAACACACCGTTCATGCCGTCATCCGTCAAGGTGTCAGGCCCATCCTTGTGCCGGGCAGCCCATGCCGCCACCGCCTCCTCCCAGTCGCCATACTGCACATGCACCGAGGCCACCAGGCAGTCCATTCACAATCTGCTCCTGCAACCTGTCAGTTTGCTGTGCGGAACCATACAGCCACCCAAGCACAGACCTTGAGCAGGTAGGTGACCATGCGGCCCTTGCCCTTCACATCCCGCTCGCCGAGCTGCACCAGTGCCTCGCCCTGCTCCTCCTCCTTCCACTGCGCCGCCATGCTCCCTGACACTTGTACACACATGGGGAACGACAGGGACTCCATGCGCGATGCAGTGTTGACAGTGTCGCCTGCGAGGTGGGAGTACCCGGGTGGTACAGGGTGAGGCTGTGGTGCCATACAAGCACACCTGTGCAGCTACAGCATCGCATGTGCCGCTCCTCAGCTGCCGCACTCTTACACATGTTGCCCGGCGCCAGGACAGCCCCGGACGGGGTGGCCACAGTGCATTTATCCACAACATCAATGCCTGTGTGCACCTTCACAAACATCGCTCACCAAGGAAGCAGTAGCGCGGGCACTTGGAGCCAATCACGCCTGCAAATGCCGGCCCGCAGTGGATGCCAATGCGGATGCGCAGCTTCTCGCCGTTGGGCGCCGTGATGTTGCGCACGACGTCAATCATGGCCTTCGCCATGGCCACCACACGCTCCGCAGGCGTGCCCTTGCGCGCCTTCCTCTCGTCCTCGTCGTGCCCCGCGGCCACCATATATGCGTCGCCGATTGTCTCCACCTTATACACCTGTCAGTCGAAGCATTGCAAGTTAGCTGGTCTTGTGTGGGGACAGGGCGTGTGCAACCCCAGGGTGTAGAGACGTAGGGAGGCGCCCAGGTGCACCACTGCACAGCACGGACAGCAAGCATGCATCTGGACCACTCCACACACGCACCGCAAAACGATCAGTCAGTTTGTCGAAGGCGTTGAACATGTTGGAGAGCATGAGGAACACCTCTGCTGTGTGCAGCTTGGACGACAGGTTGGTGAAGCCCACGATGTCAGAGAACAGAATGACCACATGGTTGTGCGAGTCCGCCACAAACTTCTGGCCTGACTGCATGCGCTGGATGATGGACTCCGGCAGGATGTTCTTCAGCAGCTTCATGGACTCGGTGTCGCGCCCGTCCTGATTATTCACCAGCTCCACTAGCCACCAGGAGTCGTTCTTCAGCCGCAGCTGCGCTTCAATGCGTGCCAGCAGCTCCTCGCGCTGGTACGGCTTGCGCACAAAGTCGTTGGAGCCAGACCGCAGTCCTTCCACAATGTTGTCTTCGTCACTCTTGGCTGACACCATAATCACTGGCAGCACAGAGCCCGGGATGTACTGCAGGGCAGCGGTTGGCAAGCAGCCTGGGTGAAGCCTTGGGGATGGGCTATGGCCCACAGTGGGTTATAGGCTCATCGATAATCCAGGTGCCTTGCTGGCTGTTGCTCCTAGCCCTGCTGCCCGGTTGAGCAGGCAGGGGAAAGACAGGTATAAAACGGGAAACTGCTAGCTTCCCCCGCACCAGCCCCCTCTTGCGCTCCTTTCCCTGCTGCCCATTGCTCCCACAAACCCTCGCACCTTGCGCAACAGCTGGCAGAACTCGTGGCCTGACATGTGCGGCATCATGCAATCAAGCAGGATGAGGTCAGGCAGCGTCTCCTGCGCCACCAGCCACTCCACTGCCTCCACGCCGTCCATGGCACTGCACAGGTTGGGTGATCGCAGGGGGACATACATCAGCTACACACAGCCCGATAGTGCACACAATGCACACAACTCCACACCGCACCCCATTTAAAGAGCCATGCAAGCGATGTGCATGACACAGGCAGGCCTGCAGGCGCGCGCTTGCAGAGGTGGCTGCGCACAACAAGTGATTCACCAAACACACCCACCGTGCGTACAGGTAGCCTGTGGATGTGAGGATCTCCTCCAGTACAATCTGGTTCACCTCCTCATCATCCACACTCAGGATCTGCACAGAGCCATAGATGCTGCTGTACGCCAGCTTCTCAATGCTGAGGCCCTGTGCCGCCACGCTCACTTTGGCGTTGGAGCGTGTGCGGCTGATGGGGTTGAGCTGCAGCAGCATCACAGACATACAGGGGGAGCAGTCCAACGTCAACGAAGAGTGAAGTGCTGGATGTGCATATGCAGGATATGTGAGCTGCACCTCGGAGCTGCACCGGTGGCAGGGACAGGCTTCTGAAATGCGTCTTACAGCCACCCCGGCCCATACATCGCCCCATGCACACACTGCTACACACCACACGCACCGCCAGCTGGCCGCGTGTCAGTGCGCGTCCGGGCCCTCTGTGTGGCATGCCGTTGGAGGCGGCAGCGACTGAATCCGAGTCACTGTCCACCGTGTTCTGCTCCGTAGAACCACGGCCCACTGCCAGCATGGAGGCTGGGTGCGCACGGCCTGCACCCATGCCTGCACGACCACATACAGCAGATGCGTTGTGATCAAGGCAGAACAGCACGGTGTGCAACGGGTAGGCAAGCGGCTGCGGGATGCTGATGCACCTGGTCGTTGTGGGGCACATGCACCAGGAACCCCAATGATGGTGGGATGTGATGTGACAGTGAACCTGATGTACATTGGCTGAAGCCCTCATCACCTGTGAAGCTGGTGCCGCGCGGTGACACAGCTGAGTGTACGCCACTGTATGAGCCACGATAGCCAGCCCCACGCCTGGGGACAAAAGCAATGCCAGCCATCAATCAGCTAAGCAACCAGCATGCACTTTCTCAGCAAGTGCCAGCATGAAAGCCATCAGTTAGAGTGTTATCATGCATTTCACAGGCGGCTCAGCCATTGACATAGCATGTGAAAACCACTACTAGGACGCAGGTACCACAGCGCCATGCCAGGGTGTCGCAATAATACTGGTATGTGTTTGAGCCACTCACGTCAGCGCAGCGAGTGGGCCCTGTGGCACAGGCCGTGCACTGCTGGCTTGCAGCGTGCGCAGCTCCTCCTGCGCAGTGCCACACCGCACCCTTAGTGAAAAATGACCCATAAACAACAGCGGCAGATCGCGTGCAGCCTGCAGATCATGACCCTACAAGCATGCTAGCCATGCTGAGCAACCCCAGGTCACACCTCAGGGTCATCATCATCACTCATCGAGCCACTGCCACTCCCCGACTCGGATGAGCCCGCAGCGTGCAGTGGCGGCATCGTGTTGCGCACAAATAAGGGGTTGGTGGTGGCCCGCCCACGGTTGGCCCCGAATCCCATGGCGGGCCCATTGGGTGGCAGGGAGCGCATGGAGGGCAGTGTTTGTGTGGTTGAGGTAGGGCGAGGGGATGAAGGGAGGTCAAGTTGGGTGCTGCCGGTACGGCCAAGTGCGGATGCGCCACCACTTGACGGTCCGCCGCCTAGTGTTGCCAGTCGCATGTTGTTCCCTGACAAGGCACCTATCGGCGACCCGCCAGTGCCTGGCACCCCGCCGCTGCCAGATGGGCCGCCCAAACCTCCGTGGCCTGCACCCCTCACACCCACATCCCCACCTGCCAGCGGTCCGCTGGCAGAGTTAGCAGCAGCCACAGCGATGGCCGCAGCCGCCGCGGTCGCAGTGGTGCCGCTGCGGCCACTTGCCGCGCCACTAGGGGCGCTTGTGCTGGTGGGGCCTGTGGCAGCCCCAGAGATGCCGGATTTGAAGTGCGCCTCCTCCTCCATGGACCGCTTGTGCTCGGTGCGGCGCGCAAGCTCGTTCATGACAGCCTCGCGCTCCAGCTCCTGTGGCAGGATGCGCGCGGCCAGTGGGCAGGAATGAGGACAGCGTTTGGGAGCAGACAACATGATGCAGGCACTGTGCGGTAGACTCATCTCAAGCACGCAACATCCTAACCCTGCCAGGACTCACAGCCCCTGGCTTTCATGCAAGTGTGTGCAGTGTCCATACCCAGATGCTCCATGCCTGCAGCTGCGGCACGCTCATATCACTCACATATGTGCGCCGCTTGAGGAGGCGCTCCCGCCCGCTGTCCTCATTGTCACTGGGGCCGCTGCCACCACCATTTGCACTCGCGCGCTGCCCCTGCCGCTCCTCACCCAGTGCCCCAGATGTGCGAGTGTGGGATGGCGTAGGCCCGGTGCTCAGGCCCTGCACCACCTGCAAGGTGCGCATGTCTCAGATCAGACTTGGCATGAGTGGAGCCACGCGCGCAGATGTCCGGTGCAGAGGCCGGAGGAGTTGTGCCCTTGTGAACCCACTGATCCGCGGAGCAGCAGCAACCATGGCACTACCCGCCATTCTGCACCGCCGTCACATGCAGCCCATAAAACCTTGATCAGCAGTTGTACCAAGGCACCTGCCCCACCTGCAGCGAGCGGCGCAGCAGCGACTGAGAGCCCGTGCCCTGTAGGGGGGAGGAGTGCGAGCGTATGGCGCCATCGCCAACATCCGCTCGGATAGGCCCAGACAGGCCCAGTGACTCGCATGACTGCCGGACCTGCGAGGCCCGGCATGCATCCCAAGATAGCGCACTTGTGCTGTGCACTTGTGACATGGTGGGCTTCTGTGCTAACAACCGTACAGCTGCTCCATACAGGTAGGAATCACATGACATCCTTATCGATACAATCTTGCGGAAAAACGTGTGTGGCAAGCAGCCTCAGCACCAGCCCTTGTGTGTGCTCAAAGCCACGCTGTGCGCACCTGCAGCTCCAGGGATGGCCGCGTGTTGCGCTGCATGATGGGCAGCATGATGGTGAACACGGTGCCGCGGCCCTCCTCACTGTCGCAGGTGATGGTGCCGTCATGCGCGCTCACCAGCTGCTTCACGATGTTGAGGCCTAGGCCCGTACCACCATACTTCCGCGTCACGCTCATGTCCACCTGCAGTAAATGTCGACATGGAAGCGGCCCCCAGCAGATCACGTTACTGGGCATAAGTGGATCTGGAGAGTAGCTTTGGACCTCAGACTCAACAGGTGAACAGTCTGAATACCTGAGGGAGGAGCTGCGCTACCAACCCCGTGCTCGAGCCAGCTGTCTGGCGTGCGGCATGCGCGAGCCAGCCCCACCGCACCTGCTCAAACGCGCCCCAGATTGTGGGGATCTTGGACTTGGGTATGCCAATGCCCGTGTCCTCCACACGCAGCTGCAACAAGCACGGGAAGAGGTGGCATCTGTCAGTAGTGCGCAGAACCCACAGAAATCAGCAAAGTCCCAGCAGACGACTGACGACAAGGCCACAAGTAAGCAGCCATGGACAGCCGCACAGCATGTTGTTGTCCCCACCATGACACGTGAGCCCATGCTGTCTGCAAGCCCCACAGTGACCACCACATGGCCGTGATGAGTGAACTTAAGCGAGTTGCCCATCAGGTTGTACAGGATCTGCAGTACACCAGAAGGGGAGTTAGCAGCATTGCGCACACCAGCAAGCAGCGTACCAGCACTGGTCAATTGCACAGTGTTGAGCGTGTGTGATGCACCACACCTGGCTCATGCCGTTTGGCACACCTGTACGACACGCGAGAAGTCACCAATGATGAGGGGCGTGCGCGGATCAATGTTGCGCTTGATGGCCACCTCCTTCTTGGCCAAGGGGCTGACAATTTCCACCACATGCTCCACGGCCTGCAGGCACAGAGGCCAGATGGTCACTTATTGCAGTAAATTGAATTAACAACTGTGCCACTGGATCTAACCAGCAATCACAAATGGAGCCAGATGGTATACCGTATTCCGCGAGATCAGCTCTGCAGGTAGCCATTGGTTAGCTCATGCCACAACGTTCATCGATGTGGGTGCTTCAGATAACAGTGGCATGTCAGCTGCTTGTCGGAGCCTGACAAGGGGGTAAGAGGGCCATCTAGGGAACGAAAGCTATCTTAATCGTGCTGCTGAGGTGATCCCCCCGCACTGACATCCTGAGCCCGCACTGACATCCTATGCCCCAGTCAGCTGCCCAGCCACAACACAATGCTGCGCATCGTGTTCTCCACCCCTGCTCGCCCATATGGCAAGCATTCCCAGCACGCAGCTGACATGCTGGGGATTCCAATGATCATTAATGATGGCATTGGCAAGCCGCACCTTGGCCAGGGACACCACCTCGTGCTTGATTGTCAGCTTGCCTGCAGATGGCACCAGGTGCAGCACGTGCTCTCTAAATAGCGCACGTTGCATCACCATGCATTGCTACTCATGGGGCAGGTCGCAGCCATGTGCAGACGGCAGGCCCACCCGCAGTTGTGCTCCAGAGTTCCATGAAGAGCTGTGATGATGCAGCTTGAGCTCCAGGATGCAAGCTGCGCCAAGGCATGCTCCAGCCATGTTTACATAAGCGTACCCACCTTCTTTCAGCGCCGCCACATCCAGAATGTCATTGATGATGTTGAGCAGGTGGTGCGAGCTGTTCTTGATCGTGCGCACAAACTGCTGGCCCTTGGCGTTCATCTCTCCACCCGAGCCCCGGCATAGGGCGTCAGAGAGCTGGATGATGCCGTTGAGCGGGGTGCGCAGCTCGTGTGACATGAGGGACATGAACGCATCCTTGCGTGACACCTGCATGCAGGTCCCCATCATGTGCCACAGCTCACATTGCACTCCACATCACATGACAGCCCCAAGGTGGGGTGCAAGGCCACAGCACGCAACTGCAACCAGTTGAAATGCACGTGCCACTAGGGACAAAGGCAGCATTGTATTCCCTGCTGGGTGCATCTTGAGGCAGGTGCAGCCCCTCGGTGCAGCCCACATGCACTACGTGCAGCTCACCGCATCCTTGAGGTCTGCCACCATGGCAATGCGGTGCTCGTTCTCTGCAATCGCTTGCGCTGCAAGACGGCGCTGCGTGATGGTGGTGTAGTTGGAGTACATGATGGAGGAGGAGAACAGCACCTGCAGGCAGAGGAAAGGGATGCAGGTGTGCCTTTGTCAATTGGGCCCGTTCAAGGGTGCTTCGGCAGCTGGGCAGGAGGCCAGCAAACCAGGTGAGACCGGTACACGATCAGCCACACATGCTGAACTTGTGGTGCAGAACATAAAGGATGGCAGTGCAAAGGATGGCAGCATGCATGGACAGTTGGACAAGAGACAGAGCAACATAACCTGGCAGTGGTAGGTCCAGCTCTATGTCTGCTTGCAGCAGCCACCAGCCTTGGCTGCAGGCTGCTTCAACCCACCTTTGCTGTGAAATTGGCAAACGTGCACAGCACCTCGTTCTTGAAAAGGCGGTGTGGGAAGAAGTAGCCCATGAGCCACACGGCCTGCATGTACAGCATGTCCAAAGACCAGAACATTATGGGGTGTCCCTCACTGAGCTCAACTCATGCCCTGTTTGCCCACACTGAACAGCACACACATGAATTTGTGCACAGTACGCCGAATGCAACGGCTTTGGCCACAGTTGTGGCTGTATGCACCCACATTGGCCCTGTTCAACAGGGCCTGTAGGATTCACTGGTTCTGCAGGGGCATGCATGACTCTGCTTGTCCCTAGGCCTGGCCTCGGCACGTGGAGGAGAGCACGGCACGTCCTCACCCGGTATCATGACGTACCAGCTGACAATGCCTGGCACCCTACCGCCCCAGGCACCCACCCAACCCCCCAACCCCCCAACATGCCGCACGCTGCTCACCGGAAACAGCGACCAGATGATGAGCGTGCAGATGTAGATGAAGATGAGGGAGCGCTTGGCAGTGCGCGAGTTCTCACCGCTGCCCTCGGCGCGGATGGCGCTGAACACCATCGCGCCCATCTCATGCAGCACGTAGACAAAAAGGATGGAGGACAGGACGAATGGCAACCCTGCAGCATGCCCCACCATGGTTGTCAGCAGGTTCCAAGGCAGCACAGGAACCAGTGTGCCCCACCACCATCCCACGCCACCACAAAAGCCAGCTGTCTGGCATCTGGCAATGCCGCTGTGGAAAGTGCATGCCATACTGCTGAGGTGCTACCACATTATCGCCTGCATGCACTGCCCATGAGGCTGCAGCAGCTGTAAGCGGCAACACCATCCATGACCCAGCGCAGTCGGCATGGCACAAGCGCAGACATGCATACCGTCACCCATACTTACAATGCCACGGCTGCGGCAGCAGATGAGACACGAAGCCAAACCCCACCATTGACACATCCATGGCCACCGCAATGAGAGTGCGCCGTGGTGTGAAGTCTGAGATCTTTGACAGGATGTAAACCTGCAGCCAGTTCAGCCAAAGAAATTAAACGTTGCGTGTACTCTTGCAACTTGGGTCACAGTTGACTGTCAGTGCTGGATCATGCCAGCTGCTGTGGTATTGAACGGACAGTGCAGGCCACCTCTCACCATCAGGGGCGTGGTGACGGACCACTGGATGTAACGCAGTGGTAGCAACCTGTGTATAGATGACAGTGGATTTCAAACAGGTTCAGAGCGCTTGTACGCACAGCTGTTTGGCACGCAGCGCAGCGTGTTGCATCCTGCGGCACAGACTACCGTCGTCAGTGGGCATGGCAACACAGTTTGTGACATGTGCAGGCATGCAGACAGAGGATGTGCTGCACCACACAACTCACACAGCGCCATGCCGATCCATGACAACTGATGCTTGCCCTGTGACCAGCATCAAGTCTGTGTAACATGCAGCGCCCTGCAGGGCATGCGTGCAACACAGGCAGTTGCGGTCAAACACAGGGGTGTACCAAATGGAGTAACATGCAAAACATTTCACGTGCCACGGCTGCGCAGCCTATCCTAGCCCGTGTGCATTACACTTGTAGCACCCCTGCATCCGGCACCTGTCGGCATCATCATTTCTACCATTGCACCCAGCAACCCCAGCACCTTGATGATACATGACATCAGCGCCAGTTGCCGCTTGGCTGCACTATCTTCAAAAATAAAGGACGTGAGGTTGAGCACAAGTGCTGTGAAAAATGCCGTGGCTGACATTTGGTACAGCACCAATGGGACCTGCATGCAAGCGCGTGATGTGCCACATGCAAGCACGAAGTGCTGAGTTCCAAATTGCACTGCACTGGCATGCACTGTGCCCATCCACTAATTAGAATGCATTGCACATGTGCAAGGTGCACACCAGTCACATGGCACTTCGGTGTGTGGGGCGATCGCATGCACACAGCTGCATCGTAATCAGTGTTTGCTGCACCATAGTAGCGTGACAATCGCCATGGTTTCGTGCAAATGGCCAACCCCACACGTGGCGGTGGCTGTAAGCATTCCTCGACGCCACATGCCTTTGTGTGCAAGGCCCGCAACGCAGCCTCATCTGACGGGAACAGCTTCGCGATTAAGCTTAGCCCAGCATAGACCAACACGGCCAGGCTGCAGGCATGGAAGCAGCAAAATGACAGCATCAGTGTCCAACGGGGAACTTAAGCCCCTGTACAATCGCTCTTTTATTAATCGGTGCTACGAGCCATCCACTTAAGCTTACAGCGTGCACGCGATTGTCACCAGACCATCACGGCTGTCTGTATCGTTGAGCTTGTTTGAAGACCCCGTGGCAGCAGGCTGCGTAGTTGCCTCTTTATCCTTCCTGCTTTTACTACGGCCCGGCATCCCTGGGTGTCTCGCCATGTGTGTTTGACGGTTCACCTCTCAAGCTACGAGTAATCCCATGTGCTTCAATGCTCAGCTAAGTTCATGTTCTGGCCACGAGCAAATGAACACAAGGCACACACCAAGGCCGTTTGTCGAGACACCGGTGCGTGCTCTAAAACATCACATCATATGAAAATTATGTACATTTTGATTACAGCGTTCTCTTTTACCATCACTCGGCTGACGTGGTTCATGTGTGGTTGGCTTTCCTATCCGCAAAATGTGTTTTGACTCAGCTACGCATGCGGTGCCAGCCTGTTCGCGGCAGCAAAACCCATGGGCTTATCCATGCAAGCATGCTGGCTACCTGGGCGCATGCATGACTGCAAGATTCCTGCTACCTACTCTGGCTAATTAAAGCATTCGCAAAGTGAAGGGCGGGCACTCCATCAGGCGCAGCACCACAAAGAAGCATGATGTTGAGGGTCAGGTTCAGCATGCTCTGTAACCATTCCTGACCACTTTGACCACAGCGGTACACCAATGTATGCCGAAGGTCGGTGTGTCAAAAGGTGGCAGTGCCAACTATGGCCGTGTCATGCAAGTCATCATCAGCATGCGCGATGAGCGCCCTCATCCTCAGGCTTATCTACTTCTTGGACAGCGCCGCCTCCACCTTCTGGTAGAGGCCCACAATCAGCTTGGTCACAGCTGCTAGCGCTGCGCTTGACTGCACACAGGTGGCAGGTGGCATGGCCATCATTGACAGTCAACAATGGGCCATCACCCGGGCATGGCACAGTGATCACTGCAATGCGCAACACACATAATGGAGCCTGCCTTATGTCTGAACCGCTGCCTACCTCAGCGCTGAACTTGGTCGTGGCAGTCACTACGGCAGCAAACAGGCCTAGCACCAGTAGCTGTGCCACAGGTACTGGCAGCGGCCCACGCCTGCAAATGACAACAAACAGACCCTCATACTACGTTGATCCACAGAATCAACATCATCGATACAGTGTTTGTTTTGGTGCCAGCGCTGGAGCATAGAATAGCTTTTAACACACGCAGAATACAACACGCAGAACAACCATGTGCTCGAACCCACCGCTTCCCAGGCCTCGCTTCCATTGACGTGGTAGCTGGGGCCTCAATCTTCTTCACTGGGGCAGGCGCTGGGGTTGGGGCAGGAGCAGGAGTAGGCACGGGCACAGGCACAGGGGGTGAAGGGGCAGGTGGTGGGGGCGTGTACACGCGTGGGGCAGGGCGTGGTGTCTCGATGACCTTGTCTGTGCCAGCCTTGTCATCATCCTCAGAGTCGTCAACCACCTGAGCCCATACATGCAGCGTTCAGTAACCACTCACTATGTTACTTGCTAGCTGCCTGCGCAATCCATCGAGTGGCAGTTTGGTTTCCAGCAGGCTCAGAGCTGCACAGTGGCATCGGCTGTTGGTAGGCAATCTAAGTTCATGAACAGGATCACCGCACCTTGGCCCTAGGCAGGTTGAACTTTGGCGCCTCAAACTGTGCAGGTACAGTTCAGGGAACATAAACAAGTAAACAAGTTAAGGATATGATACCATATCACGATATGATATGATACAGACTTATTGACGTGCATAAACTACCATAGCAGGTTGTTCATGATAAGAAGCAGACGCACTGCCATCTGCACACCTTCGGTACTTCAACCTTGGGCACTTCAAACTTGGGCATCTCCACCTTGTCCGCCTGCCCACCGCACGTAAGATGCAGCATGACGCAGCATAAGCCAGACAATCTGCCATGCCAGGGGGAATTCTTGCGCGTTGCGACAAGCTTTATGATCAGCTCAGAAGAGATGTGGGAACTGACATCAGTCAATAGGTAACGTACTGACCTCCTCGTCCACCTTGGGCGCATCAAGTTTGGGCATTTCAAACTTGAACTTGTCAAAGCTGCTCTTCAGGCCGCTGAGGTCAGGTGGCTGCAGGTGCGCGCAGGCACCAGGACAAACTGATCGTGCTGAGCAGTGACAGCTCCTCATTCCCCCGTTCCCACCTGCGCACATGGCAGGATCGCCCCTACACCAAGCAACACAAACACAATGCATCAAGCGCTTGATGATCTACCAACCTTGATGTCAGACAGCTTCTCAGGAGGGGGAGGAAGTGAAAAATTGAGGGGCGAGTTCTCCAGTGGGTTCACTGGTGGTGCCTTGAGCGCTTTAGCCGCCTGCTGCTCATATGCATCCACGCTTAGCTTGCGGATGGCGGCTGCACGCTTTTCGGCCTCAGCGCGCCGTGCATCTGCAGCAACACCCGGGCACTGAGTACAAATTGCATGCACATCTGCCCGCATGCACCTCGGCTGTGATCGTTTCCACCAGTTGTGCGTAAGCTCCACACAAGGGACCCCAAGGTTTGTGTTCCTCCACAGCTTCCAACAGCTTCCAAATTTTCTCAAATCCAGCTGCCATCTGCACTGCGAAAGTTGCATTCCTCATGGGTTCGGACCTCACCGTTGGAGTCCTCTACCACCTTGTCAGCATCTTCAGTGCTTTCCACGCTTGTGCCCGCCTCCGCCTTCTCACGCACCGACCTGAGCAGCTCCCGGCGGCGCTCCAGCTCACGCTGCCGCTTCTGCCAAGGAGATAGCCCGGCGTCATCCTGCGGCCAAGGTGCACGTGCTGAAGGTTAGGCAACGGGTACGACAAAGCGCAAGCGAGGTGTGATGCAGAAAGTCAGCAAACACCACTGCACACATGCCGTCCCAGGAGGGTTGCTCCTTTTGTCACTTGTCATTTGGACCGGCCCCAGTCATTGCAGGCATGATCAATGGTATCTGCGGGACGCACCTCCACCTCATCTGCGTGAACCGGTGGCGGCACACTCATAGGTGCAAGGGCCAACCCTGTTGATACCGCAAACAAGCTGGCCAGTAGTGCTGGCGAGAAGCGGACACGTTCCTGCGTGCACAGTGTGCGTAGCACTTGCCAGCTGGGTGCAATGCAAGCATGCCTGCCATGCATGCAGCTGATTCTGAAGGCATTCATCGCACGAGGGCAGTGCAGGGAATCGCATCATGCTGGCTGCGCCAGCGCCTGTGCATTGCAAGCGCCCCCTTCGATGGTCCACCTCAGCATCTGCGATCATGACATCCCCAGCAGCCAAGCTAGCTATCATAGGATCTTCAGCACCTGGTCTCGGGCTGCATGCGTGCACACAGAAGCCCGCTTTGTGTTGCCACGCGCCCAGCAGGGATGGTTTGCGCAGAAGCCCGCAGGGGCCTTTATGAAGGACACCATGGTATTCTGAAGCTGCCCTCAACAGCAGCCTTGAGCTCGATGCACTTCAATTCAATTGGGTGAGGGGGGTGTGGGGACATGTCGCCAGATGCGGCCATTGACCACGTGTAAGCTGCGTATTTTTCAGGGGGTTCCTGTTTGCAGGAAGGGCGGTTTGCCCGTGGCCTGACAAGCGTTCTGTAAATTTGAAGAGAATATTGGTACAGGAGGCTCAGACAAGGTAATCCCCAGCCCAGTGGTCGTTCAATTGGCCCCGATTGACTGTCCATCCATTCAACCTTCTAGCACCTGCAAAACACCTACCCACGATGCTAAGCGCCAAGTGGCGAGCCCAAAACTGCAGCACATTGCCATGGTCGCCTTATGTGAGCATTGGACTCCATCAACACCGATGTGGGCTGGTCTCTCAGGTGGCCGTGCGCGCACACGTCGCGTGTTATGCAGATGTCTTCCAGCCTAGAGGTGCAGGGCGCCAAGGGCTACGAAACGAGGTATGGCGAGGAGGCCACCTCTCTGGTGGAAAGCGGGCAGACATCTGCTCCAGTGGCGAAGCAGCCCTCGTACCAAGATGATGAGGGCATCCTGCCTGTGATCCTGGAGGACTACCTGGAGCGTGCGGGCATCATGTGAGGAAAGCATGCAAGCGCATGAGCACAACTCGCATGGAACCTTGCCCTGTACACATGGGTTCGCACCACGGTTGCCAGGCCCTTGCATCAAATCTTACATCACAATGTAGGCAGAGTGCTGCTGTGCTGGTGTGGTGGCACTGATGGTCAGCAGCATCACCTGTTATCTCATGCAGGGACAAGCTGCGACCATACATCAACACCACAGGCCAAATTCGCAGCGAGACTGTGCGGCAGGTGTTAGCTGAGTTCTTTGGCACGATGCTGTTCCAAATGTTCGGTGGCTCTGCACCAGCTAAGGATACCACAGCTCCTGCAGCCAACGGTTTCGCACTGGTTGCCCTGAGTAAGTGCGAGTGGGCGCATGCACTGCATGGCACATGCAAACAACCAGCCCCTTCACATCTGCAATCAATTTGCTGCTCAACGCACTTAGCTGATCCTGGTGGAGGCTAAAGCACTCAAGTCGTTATGGATGTGTCTCTTGCATGTGTACGCATGAGCGCACACAGATGCTCAAACATGCACTCGTGCCCTCTGCTTATGCATGCAGTCTACGCCTTTGCCAATGTGTCTGGAGGCCATCTGAACCCTGCTGTCAGCTTTGCGCTGATCTGCACGGGGCACATGAAGTGGTGGAAGGGTCTCATGTACATGGTCGCACAAGTGAGCGCACTTGCTTGATCCATGAAGGTTGCGGCGCTGCAGCAACATGGGTCAATGATGCATGAAACCGGCCCGATCTTGTGCAGCAGTCAGGCGCACAGCAAAAGCACGTCCGTGCCCTATTGGCTCACAGATCCTGCGCAATGTTTGCGTACCTACATTGATGGCTGCAGATCCTTGGGTCCATCTTCGGTGCTCTCATCTACACCTCCCTCATCCCTGCTCTGCACATCGGCTCTGGCGCTGGCTCACCAGGCTGCTTCGCACCTGCAAATAACACCTCGCCTGGGGGTGTGTTCGGGTGGGAGACAATGATGACTTTCCTGCTGGTTATGACCGTGTACGCGTCTGCTGTGGCCAAGCCTGGCCATGGCAACACAGCGCCCCTCGCCATCGGCCTGTCGCTGTATGCTGCTGCCATCTCAGGTATGCTCATTGTTACATGTAGGCATTGTGTCGACCAGGTGCTGGGTGGAATGTGTCAAGAAGCACGCAGCTCGCATTTACCATATGCATGAACCTGGAATTTTGGGGTTGTATGCACCTGTGCTGATGCCTGCTGCTGCACGGCTCCCATCTGCAGGTGGCCAGTACACTGGCGCAAGCTTGAACCCCGCCCGTACAATCGGCCCAGCCGTCGTGTTCACCTGCAACGTTGGCATCTCCTTCTTGTATATCTTCTCCGAGTTCTTTGGCGCTGCACTGGCGGCTGGCCTGTCCATCTTCCTGTATGGCCGCAACCCAAGCGTGCGTGTGCGTGGCCAGGGCGTGTAAGCTGCAGGCCTGTGATCCGTGTGGGGTGGTCAGTCAGGTGGAAACCAAATGATGGATGGTGCTTAGCAAGCACCAGGGCGCATCACATTGCTAAGCAGCCTGTGACAAGCCACGTATGCAGCAGTGCACTACTTGGGCCAGGGCACCAGCTGTGGTCATGATGTGACGGATGGGTGGCAGAACTGACAGGGGTTATTACTGGCTCTGTGGAGTGCGCACATGTCTTAGGGTGGCAGGGCAAGCACGGTATTGGCACCTGCAAGGAAAACAAACAAGTTTGGCTTGACAATGTGTATGCGTGCGCTATTCTTGTTTTCGGGACGAACAATTTTTACACTGACAGGTACCAACTCGATGTAAGATAGATTTTTTCCCCTTTCAGTGCTACTAGCCGTTCAAGCGTGCATGGTAACCCATGCATCACAGCGCTCTCCACAAGTTGCAAAGCCTGCCCTGCAGCCCCTACAAAACCACACTAGCACACGGGCTCTGTGAGGCTACCCCTGCTTGCTCATATTGACAACCATCAGCACCCCTGCAGCCTGCATGGCGCGCACTACCATCTTGTGATTGTCAAGCAAGGAGAGCACAGCAAATACACCAGATGCCAGCAGCTTTCGCCGGTGCACAACTAGCTGCCGAAGCCTCTGGATCGGCCCTTGACCACGAGCGCGCTGTGATGATTCTGCTGGTTGGCCCAGCAGGGCTGTTGTAGGCTGCAAATGTTGTGTGGGCTGTGTTGCGTGCTGTTTGTGATGGGCAGTGCTGTGTTGTTGCTGCTCTTCCTCCAACGCCGTGACTTTGCTGTCAAGCATCCGGAAACGAAGCTGCGCATACTGCAGCAAGAGGTCCCTGAACTTGGCGGCCGGCTCCCCAGCCCCACTGGCAGAGCCAGGCCCAGGGCCTACGTTTGCTCGTCCTGCATCTCCTGCTAGGGAAGTGTTGCTGGCGCTGGCGGGAAGATTCATGGCGCTGACATGGCGAGCCAGCAGGTACTCGCACAGCTGCATGCGTAACGTATGTTGATGTGTGCAGGGATCAGCATAATACACATCAGCACTGGTCCTGGGGGGCAAGGCCATGAGTTCCCTACAGGCGGCAAGCCAGGTAAAACAAAACTACTGCAGGAGCTTGCCATGAGTGCTTAAGGGCACACCTGCACCACAAGGGTGTTGTTCAGCTGAGCCTCACACATCAGCTCGACTAGCTGCCCCGCTGTAAATGTCTGCTGCTGCTCGATGAACTGAGCAAGACGGGGAATAGCAGCTTTGTCGTAGTGCCCCTGCAGAGGTTTGGTATGCGCACGTTCAAGAAGCGTGGTGTCGCATCTCGTCCCAGTAAAGGTGCCAATAGCCGCATCCACCAAATGCAGTCGCAGCCTAATACATGTCCAAACCGCCTGCTAATCACCTGCTCATCGTGACCAAAGCACGCCAGACAGCGCTGCAGTGCGGTGGCCTGTTGCGCGCGGTCATCTGCGAACTCTACAAGCTTGAGGTACACACTTGTCGCCTGCGTGTGTGGGAATTGACATACCGTAACGCATGCAAACCTGGCAGCCAACCGTCATATGCGCAAGCACATTGACGCAGAAACGATGCAAAGCACAGCCTTCAACAAGGTGCCTCACAGGCCATGTCCACGCCCACCTGGTCAGCATACCCAGCGCTCCGCAGGCCCTCAGCGAACATCTGGAGTGCTGTGAAGTCATACACATTGGACAGGTGGGTGCTGAGGTATGTCACCACCTCACTGCAGTGTGCATGCAGAGAAAGTGCATGCCTAAGTGCACAAATGCTGGCAGGGAGCACACCACACGCAGTGTGCAGCACGCACGGAGAACACGTACAAGCACGAGCTTCCGAGGCATGCACGCTGTAGATGGCCTGCGCTTTTCACTCAGGCCCACCTGCTCAGCCCAGGCACGCGCACATTTGGGCCCATGCCTGCCACCAGCTCTGCCGCGCGCCGCAAGTGGCGAACTGCAGTTGTGCGGCTGCGCAGGCTGCATGCCTTGTCAACGCACAGCTTTGCAACGCGTTCCCGGAACTCAAAGGAGCGTGACTTGAGTGTGTAGACAGGAATGAGCTGCATTGCGCACACATGTTTGCGAACGTGAGCTTTCCATGCGCAAGGGGGGTTGACTGAAGTGTTCACAGCTGACAGCACCGCATGGGCCAGCAGGACTCCACCTCGCCCCCAGCTCCATGCTGTGCGCGGCCCCATGCGGCCTTAGCTTCTGGGCTCCTCCTGGCACTGCATACCGCACCTGCTGGTTGG
Organism: Haematococcus sp. NG2; assembly: GCA_004335575.1. NCBI lineage: Eukaryota > Viridiplantae > Chlorophyta > Chlorophyceae > Chlamydomonadales > Haematococcaceae > Haematococcus > Haematococcus sp. NG2. The sequence goes on from QAXD01000181.1 coordinate 112,505, forward strand.
TCAGCGGCGCGTTCGTGATTGGGTCCGTCGTCTTCCCGCTTGCAAAGTGGAGCTGTATCGCTGCCCGTTCATAAACCTGACCACAAGCATTAATCACGGGGTCTCGGAACAGCTCGTGCGTTATAGGGCAGCATAAGTCGGGAGGAGTCTCAAACAGAGGCTCTTCGTCCCCGGGCCCAGCGTCTGTGTTGGGGTTCACGCGACGCATTGACATTGTTCATCTGCTAGAGCATCATGTTACATGAGGACCTTCCATCAGTCTGCATCTGTTGACATCTTAGTTGCACGAGTGACCATGTGTGTCGCCATGCATGCCACTGCCACGATTGCAGCGCCCTGACGCCCTGTACCTTCCACAGCTGCAACACGCCATCTGGTCCTCCACGAGCAACATTGTGCAGGTCCAGCAGAAGCCCAGCAACATCGTGCAAGCCAAATACCGTACATTATCGGTACATGTTTACTATGCAGATCCAACAACCATGATGTCACTTCTCCGCAGCAATCCGTGACTGCAACAGTGCACAGCCATGCTGAGATTACAGGGCCCCTTGTGCAAGGCATCATCGAGCCTGGCTGTAGCTTGCGAGTTATTTGCGTGCGAGTAGCCACGCAGCATATGCCACAGGCGTCCCCAACACCACGCTCAGCGCGAGCAGCCCGTTTGGCTCCATAGTAAGTGGCGCAAGGACTGTAAAGCTGCTGTACTTGATGGCTGCACCAGCTGCAGACAAGGCAGAAGGAACGCAAATGAAGCCCATCAAGAATCTGGAGGCGCGCAGTTGTGGCAAGCCGCATTGTTGGACCAATGCACAGCAGACAGCATACTGTCCAGCAAGTGATGCACATATGACAGTATCCAAATGACTGGGCTACCAACATGGGCCTTTCCTGCATACAACTCACCGACAAACGACAACACCACCACTTTGCCAACAAACGCCAGGTCTGAGTCTGGCTGCTGCGCCTGCCCGCCATCACCTACATATGGTTTTTCAGCATATGGGCTTGATGCATGTGGGCATGCAAGCAGTAGTGCACCATGCATGGTTCACTGTGATCCAGTGCATGGGAGAATGTACCTTGTGTTGCTTCTGCTATCAAGCGCTGCTTCTTGAAGTGCGCTGGGACATGTTGTGATGTAGGCGCTCGCTCCCTCAGCAATGGTGAACCACAAGCGCCTGCATGATGCACAAGGCATCGCTCATCAGGGTTTTTCGTCAAGCTTCTTGTCATGCTGATGTTCGTTCGCCGTACCAATGCTGCGCCTCGCCAGGGGAAACGCTGAGGTGCTGTGCCCGCGCAGTAGCCCGCAGCTCCTAGCTGTTGCCACATGAGGTGTCAGGACGTGCATTCTATCATAATCTTATGAACATTTGATGATGGCGTCGATGAGTACCTGCCCAACCACCAAATCTATGAGCACTACACGTTATTGAGGTGCAGGGTCCCACTCATGGCCCTATTCAATCACCATAACACAGCGTACATCACCTGGTGAGAGTCTTTAAACTGACCTTCAGGTGAGTTGATGTGCACCAGGGGTGCATGCGCAGCTCGATGTGTTTGCGCTCTCTAATCATACACACCGTGAAGTTATGCTGATATAGTTCAATTCCCTGCGTCAGCAGATCAGTTGGTGTATCGATTCAGCATCAAGCCAAGAGCGTCGAAATCATTGAAAGGTTACAGCCGAAAATGCCCTGCGGGTGAGTGCATTATGCGTTGTGGCTTCAAATCGACAGCCCTGCCGACAGCTGTGTTAGGAAAGAGGCAACAATCCGAGTCGTACGCAGATTTGTGCCCACTCTTGTCGCCTGGGATACTGCCTGATAGCTGCAGGCACGTTCCGTCCCACCTCATGAACTGGCTGACTGCTTTGGGTAATGGTTGTTGGCATGTTGGGTCATCGTCCATGCGCATGCAGGCGCACAACTGTGGCAGCCCTGCTGCTGCTGGTGCTGCATTTGCTGTGTGGAACGTGCACAGTTACAGTAAATGTAACATGGTAAGTGATTGTTGCACGTCTGTGTAGTTTCCTAGCTTCGCACACATCTCATCTGGTTTTGGCCTAGGCTCATGAGAAGGCTCGCAATCCGCCCTCATGAGCAGGGACTCCACAACCAGCAAGTGGATGGTGCCAATCAAGCTTGGTACACCAGCCCAGAGCATCCAGGTGTGTTGGTTGCAGGCTTCGTGCCTTGATGTTTCCATGTACGGCAGCACAATCTGTCCAGGTTCACGGCGTTCCATGTCATTCCAAGTTGCTTTCCGGTTTTTGACCCTAGCACTGTGCTGTTGACTGTCTGCACCGCCATTGACATTCAGGTGGTGCTTGATACCGGCAGTGGAATGCTGTACACCAACCCCGGCGTGGTGGGCGCGTACAACGTGTCAAAATCCAAGACTGCAGTCAACACAAAGAAGCCGTGAGTTTGTGCATGTTCAGCACTGGAAGCATCAGGTGATGCCACCACCAGAATTAAGTATACGCCTGCTGTTGTGTGTGCAGGGCATCTGTGCACTACTTCTCTCCCTCCTCCATCTCCGGCACCCTGTACCAGGACACACTGAACATCGGCACCAGCAATGCCACCCTGCCAGGCTACACCTTCATGGTGGCCAAGGGCAGTGCCAGTGGTCAGGCTGGCACTGGGCCACAAGGGCTGATGGGGATGGTGAGAGCAGGAGGGCAATGGGCTCAAGCGGCACTGTGTTTGCACTGGTGTTGCAGTCATATGTTGCATTTCCTTGAGCAGACCAGCAGGCCATACATGCATGGGGATGTCATAACTGGGGGCAGTGCGGGTGCACCGCTGGGGCGCTGGAAGCAGAGGAAGCTTGGGGGCCGGGGGCCAGGGGCACTGTCCATGCTACATACATGTGCGCATTTGTGGCACAGGCCTGGCCAGGCTGGGCGTCCAGTGGGGGCTGTGCCAAGACATCCATGTGCACTGCGTGTGGTGGCAGCAACGTCAGCACCACACCTGTGTTCAAGGTACTGTATGTGATCTGGAAATGGCTACAGCACCATCTGTCACTGCTTGCTGTGCAGCCTGCTGTGCTGCTTGTACAGCCCACCTGCAGCAAGGATATACTGCCGCATGCACACGCAGGCGCTGTACGATGCGCAGAAGCTGAATGTTGCTGCCAACGTGTTCTCCACCTGGCTCACAACCAAGCCGGGTGTGGCCAGCGAGATGGTTCTGGGCGGCTACAACCCCAAGAAGTATGTTGGGTCACATGTGAGTGGCTGTGCCTTGAAACGCCTGCTTCAGTGCCTGCTTCAAAGTGGCAGGGTACTGGTGCAGGTGTGAGACGTGCTGTGATTGGGATGTGGCATAATGGCAACTCCATTCTCATATGGACCACTGGCTGCATCACCTTCATACGGTTGTCCAACATTGCTGGGTAATCAGATGATGCCATGTTGCATATCTTGTTTGTACCGCGCAGGTGTACACACCTGTTGTGCCCAACACAGGCGAGCGGCTAGACTTTGCCAAGGGGGCCAATGTGTTCTGGATGTTCAAGGTAAACATCAGCTTAGAGTATGCGGGAGGCCGCACCACGCCGCTGTGCACCGGCTGCACTGCCATCACTGACAGGTGAGCAATCCTGTTGGCCCAGCTGCTGCATACCCACCTGCCTGCTTCATACTGGAATGCCGCCATCCGCTGGCGACGTACGTGGCTGTGGTGAGGAACAGAAACACAACCCGACTCTGACAATGCCCTTGCGCCTGGCTTGAGTGCCACATGCTCCACTGCACCAGCTCCAGCCTCAAGCCCTCTTACCAAGGCTTGCACTGCCCCCATGCACGTCGCAGCGGCACTGGCACCATCAAGGGCCCCACGGCGCAGATCTCCACAGTGCTGCGAGGCATCACCAGCGCCACCAACTGCGCCACTGCACTGGTGTTCCAGTTCAATGGCAGCAACAGCAGCACCAACCAGATCCGGCTGCCCATCGCCATGCTCTTTGGCAGCACATGCAGGCCACTCATCCAGCTCAACAGCTTCTCGTCATCAGTACCCTGCACAGTCCAGGACCCCTCCAAGTGGTGGACGCTGGGTGTACCATTCGTCTCCTACTTCCACCACATGTGGGTGGTTCACTGTGTCTTGTATGAGATGACCTGTGAGCAGATGCAGCCTGCTGCTGCACAGATGTTGCATTTCGTGCTGTTCCCACCTGATGACCCTCATCTCTGTACACACGCACTGCAGCTATGACTTCGCAAAGGGACGTGTCGGCTTCGCTGTGGCTGCTGCTGCATGAGCCTTCCTCCCTCAAACCCGTTGGAAACCTGCTGGTGGCAGCCCATCATCACTGCAGCTGCAGGGTTCATCACCTGATTTGATCAGAAAATCTGTCCTTTCTTTTGCATCTGTTGCACACAATGCAGTGCATCATTCTTGAATTCAGCGGGTTGTTATCACGGTAACTTTCATTCAAGTCATGTGCTGGAACTGCAGGCATTCAGAACAGGAAACAAATCTATTCATGAATAACGGCTGAGTTCATTGCAGGGTTCAGTAGAGGAGTGTTCTCTGGGGGAACTCATGCTAGTTGTTGAGGCATCCGTGTTTTGTTCCTTGGGGCAAACTGATAGTACTCTTGAGCTGCAATAATGAATTAAGCACTTGTCACCACAGTGTCACTCCACTGCAGAGTCTTCTCTCTCACAGGGCAATGCCACTCATATGATCGGCTCCCTGATCATGACCAAGCCTCCACAAAGTAGCGGCCACTTGTTTCCAGCTGCCGCACAAATCGTGCTGCATCTTCTTTGGACAGCCCACCATGCTCCTGTGCCACATCCTGCAGAGTGCAGATGTACGTAGCTGCTGTTGGCAAGTAGTGCGGCATCTTTTCTGATATGTATGACTTCCAGCACAAGCAAACAACCTTGGCAGCACGTTGACTTCCTGGGCCTGCCCTGTGCATCCATGATGCATCGTCTGACATCAAGATGCTGGGCACTGCACAAATTGTCTCACATCATCTCAGCGGTACTGGGGAGCCCTGCCAGGTGAGGGGTTACAGTTGCCATAGAGCACACAGCAGAGGGCCTTGCCCCATGCAGGCCACATGCAGGGTCACATGCATGACGCACCGTAAGCGCAGACACCACACCGGCTGGCATCTTGTTGGCTGAGCCCGCCACGTACACCACACCACCAGCAGCCAGCAGTGCCCACACATCTGCACCATGCTCGCGCAGCTTGTGGGTGACGTACACCTGGGGATGCTCAACAATGGAGGTGCATGGTGATTGTGGGTAAATGTAGATTAGATTGTGCTGGAGAATTGGAAGTGAAAGCCCGGTGGTCCAGTTGGGAGTCCTCTGATCTATGATGGTGTCATCCGTAAAGCCTGCAACATGGCCTTAGACTAGCAATCTGTGGGCGTATGTGTTGTGCCATGGCTTGCACACTGCCTAGCCAACCCTGCCGCAAGCAACACAGTGGCACTGCTCGCTACATCTGACCCACCTTGGATGGCTGGTCACGTGAGAAAGCAGTGACGAGGCCCGAGGGTGCAGGTGCCAGCACTCCTGCCACCTGCAATGCTGCCCACTCATCTGCATAATAGAAGTCTGCTTCTCTGTTGCGGCACCCAAAGAACAGGGAGCATGGGGCGGGGAGGGCTGTTACATGGGCGCGTCCTGATGCTGCGCCTGCATCACCGCCACCTACACTGACATGTTGTGTGGGCGCTGCTGCAGCTGCTGGTGTGAGCGCAGCAGCCCGCCACACTGCTCGCTCTTGGAGGAACGACCGGAAGGGTGCCACGCCTGTGCCAGGCCCTACCAGCAGCAGTGGCAGCTGCGGGTTGGCTGGCATGCGCAGCGCCCCACGCTCTGCCCACACTGCCACCCGGGGCCCTGTTCCACAGGTGTGTGATGCAGCAGGAGCAGGAGCAGGAGCAGGAGCAGGAGCAGGAGCAGCCGCCTCCGTGTGCTCCACAGCTTGTCCATGTGGTTGCAGGGAGGCTAGGTACGTGGAGCACAGCCCGTGCTTCTTGCGCTTGTAGGGCGTCGTCCAAGACACAACAGCCACAGTGAGGTGCGCAGATGCAGGATGTGCCCTGCACAAGGTGCAAGTGCATGTGGCACAAGGCAGTGAGCTCAGCTGCTGATGCAACGCTTGTGGCGGTGACATCGCGCATGAAAGCTCCACACAAAGCAGGGGTTGGTGCCTCAGGGCACTGTGTTCGTGCATGCTCTTGATGTAGGATGCAGGCAGTACAGCCATACAGGCAGTGCAGGCGGAACATGGGCGTGCCTGAGGGAGGAGGAGATGGAAAAGTGGCGGGGCTTGAGGAGGGGCGCTGCCTCCAGCAGCCACTCCAGAGGTGGGGCAGCAGACTTGAAGTCGGACAACACCTCCAGCACGGTCCGCCCCTCACGTGTGTTGTAGCTGCAATGGGCGGCAGCCAAGCACATGCAACACATGTGTGGAGGCATGAGGATGCATTACGTTCTGGATACGCAGTCGGATATACACCACTTGCCACCAATCACCTGCATCATGAATGACGCATGACAAAGTGACAAACATGTCACACAGCTGTACTAGCAGGCTCGCAAGTGACACCGCACTCATAGATGGCATGAAGCCAGTGCTCACGTGTACAGGTCGTCTCGCCCCTCTGCCGTCGCAAAGTAGGCCAGGCGGTCATGCTCCATGCCAGGTGGCGTGAAGTGCTGCAACACCTGCGGCCGGGCTCCGAAAGGACATGCAACAGGTTCATGGTTGCAGGTCTGAGCAAAATCACACCCTTGCATGACACGCCGAAACATGCGTCTTACCCACTTTTGCAACGCTTGCGCCCTGAACCTGTGGCATCCCTGCAAGACTAGGTTGCGGTGCAACCACACTGCCCCTGCAAGCGCCAAGATGTGGCACCACATGCCCACCTGGAAGAGGTAGCGGCGCGGGGATGCGCCTGCGATGTCCAGCACACCTGACACCAGAGCGCGAATGCTGGCCTCCACAACGGGCAGTGCGTGCCCCTCTCCGCTCTGGCCCCACTGCTGGCCCTGGGCTGAGGCAACGGACTTGGCTGGCCCCTCAGGGTTGACCTCCACGCGCACGCGTGCGGCACCATCCAGCCCCAGCCGTGCCAGCAGCGCGTCGATGGCAGCGCGTGGATTGCGCGGCAGCACCGCCAGCACGTCCCCTGTGTGGCAGCCAGCCATAGGAACAGCGTGCTGGCCAATGTCAAGAGACCCCACCCCACCCACCCAACCCACCCAACCCCCGGGCCAAAGCCTGACACGTTAGCACCAGCAGGTGTGCATTACAGTGGCGACAAGATCGCAGCGTGCAGTCAGGCCGCATAGCACTTGGTTCACCCCACACATACAACAGCAGCGCGATTGGACCAACGTGTTGCCTCTAACCACTTCAACCTGCCTGGCTCATAGTTGATGCCAGAGTCCCCAAGGTCCAGCTCCAGGTGGCGTGTGTCCTGGAAGTGTGACGCGGCAGTTATCCGGCGGTTGACCAGCACACGAGCCATATATGGGCGCCAGGGGCCATACGGCGCAGCAAATGCCTGCCCTGCTCCTGGTTGCTGTGATATGCTGGTGGTGGGCGTGTCTGAGGTGGGCAGGCCAGGAGCCAAGCCAACCGCCCCTGACGCTGCAGCTGCCAAGGCCCTGAACGCACATGCAGTACGCACCGCCTCCACCCACGCGGCATCATCGCTACTGCTACCCTGACCACCTGACTGGTCTGCCTTGTTACTGTCAGCTGTGTCTGACTGTGCGCTGGGCGGCAGGAGTGTGACCTTGTACTTTGGCTGCCCCAACTCCAGCAGCGAGGTGGGGGAGAGCTCGGGCTGCAGGGCAAGCCGTGGCATCAGGGCGATTTGTTGCAGGACAACCAGCTGCGAGTGCATGGTGATCGAATGCAAGCTGCCCCGGCAAAGCTACAGCGTGTTCAGCCGGCACAGCTGCCCTGAAACAACACTGTTGCCGCTGCTGCTGTGCGCTGTGGTACGAAACGTGACCCCACCTGTGGAACACCAGGCGGCAGGGGCCCCGCTATCGCACGTGCTGCTTTCCACATGGCTGGTGCCCATACGTCTAGCGCTGCTTCATACCCGCCTTGTGCCTGGTCATCGCCCAGGCCAAGGTCCAGCAGCTCGCGCGCACCCAGCTGCTGCAGCCGCCGCCACAGCTTCTTGGCGGCTGTCTGCAGGGGTGGCGGCCACACATGCAGAAGTTCTGGAACTTGTGGTGACGGGCGCAGTTTGCCCATGGCAGGTGTGGCTTTGCACGTGCATCAAGAGCTGTGTGGGGCTGGGTGCACCCAGGCAGGGGCATCTAGGACGTGCAGGGTGACATCGCAGGGGATCAAAGTGTTGGCGGCCACATGAGCTCAAACATGGCCAATATCACGCAAACAAGGTGCTGCCCGAATGCTCACTTTGCGACTGCATGCTCACATTGAAGTTGGGGTAGCTGGAGTCACCCAACCCAAACACGGCCACGTGGCATGCAGCCAGGGAGTCCGGGGGCAGCGACTTGCGCAGCAGGAAGCGCCAGAAGCGGCGCATGTTGTCGGGCGGGTCACCCTGTGGTTTCAAAAAACAGCACAACACAGGCGCATCCAAGGAGCCGTGGGCATGCCTGGGCTCAGGCAGGCTCCCTGGCCTGCTCAGCTCTTTCTGAGGATTCCAGACACACGCTATGCCGGGCCATCCTTCATGTGCAGCAAACATTCACTGCATGTTCACTAGCTGTTGTGCACTGCACACCTGGCCAGTTGTGGCTGCTACCATGACCACCAGCTGCTGGTCGGGCAGGCATGTGGGGTCCAGTGCGTCCATGGGGCTTACACGCGGCGCAAATTGCAGCGCAGCCGCCTCCCTTGCCAGACGCTCCGCGCAATCCTGTGACACCCATGCAGCCAGAATGCTGTTGTATGATAATCCCAGTGCATCCTTCTGGGCATGGCTAGTCATGACAAAGTCAGCCAATAAGACTCCAAGGACCTGACCCAGCCCACGTGGAGCATATGGCCTTCAAATCATGTCTGCACCTGTCCCCACCTGTGCATTCCCTGTTTGGGACCCATACACGATCAAGATCGGTGCATTCATGGCTGCACTGCATTGACGTCACGCATCCAACTCATAAAGCAAACATAGACAAAATGACCAGCATTCAGCACACCATCAAAAAACATTATGTCACACCCAGTCGGGAACTCTGTTTTTTTGTCACGGCAAAGCTTGAATTGCCCCACAGCAACACACTTTGCAATGGATGGCGAAGTCAGGGTTGTCCGCGACCAAAGTCAGGAGCAAGATGCTGAGGATTCAGAGCTCGCAGCGGCTCTGGATGGATGGGTAGACGAGGTGGGTGCGTGTTGCACAGGTGCACTTCCAGGGTTTTGGGGTTCATATGTGACTAGCGCACACACGTCGCGGCTGTTCTCTGTCGGGACGCAGGACGAGGCCGATGAGGCACCAGGCGCAGCTGAGGCACAGGCTCATGATTTGCATGCAGAAGCACATGGGGCCGACCAGTCACATGGGGCAGGCAATCCTGTGCCTGGCCCATCAGCTGTGCAGGACTTGGGTGCAGACCATGGGCATGGCATGGGCATGCTGGGTGCCTGGCTGCCACGCGAGTTGCTGTTGCGAGTGTTTGCATTCGTGAGTGCGGATGACCTGCTAGCGACTGCGCGGGTGTGCCGTGCACTGAGGGAGCTGGCTGGGGAGGAGGTCCTGTGGCGGCGGCTGTACTGCGCCCGTTGGGGCAAGCCGCGCGCACAGCAGGGTGACGCAAGTTGGAAGGTGCGCGGCAGGATGCACTCCCAAACGCGTTCTGCCTGCACTGCATACTTCACTCAACCAATGTCAGCAAGCACACATGGCAGCCAACGCTGGGTGGCGACAAGTCAGGTGCAGCGAACAGCCTTGGTTAGTCCAACATACTTGTTGCGCTCCTGCCCTGCACCTCTGGAGGGTTCTGCACACTGTCCATGGTGCTCATGACTTCATGAGCATGCTGCCCCTGTGTTGCCTACGGTGCGCTGCTACATCACGCTGCAGGCTCAGTACATCCAGCGCGACGCAGAAGAGGCGTGTGCAATGGAGTCCGGTGAGGGCGGGCAGTGGCCAGGCCCCATGCAGGCGCTGTACCGGGACATGCGGCGTGCACGGCGGCAGCAGGCACTGGGGCGAGGTGTGGTGGATGATGCCATGGAGGTCCCACGCAGTGAGCTGCAGGTAGGGTGGGGACAAGCAAGAGGAAGAGGTGCATGAGCATGGCAGGAGGCAGGCCCTGGTTGCGGATGGGCTCAGGCGAGAGGATGCATGACCTGCTCTGCATTGCTGCCTTGTCCTGCATCAGCGTCACACTCATTGCAGCACTGGCCTGACCCACACTGCTGCTGGGTGGGTGCCACAGGAGCAGTTGGCCGCCTGGCGGCGTGCACACGGCCACCCGCAGCCACCACCAAACACACCAGCCGCTGCTCAGCCGCCCCCAGCCCCACCGCCCGCCGCCTCCAGCATGTTCCGGGGGACGCCCTTCCCAGGCACGCAACACTTCTCACTCTCTCAGCCTCAGTATGCACAGCAGCACCGGCTTGCACCAGCAGGGACCGACGCCACATGTAGCCCCTCCCCCCCCCGGCCAACAGATGACAGTGCTGGGCCCAGCAGCTCCGTGCGGGGCCAACAGTTGTGCAGAAGTACAGGTGGTTATGTACCGCCAGTACGTCCCAACCTGTCAGGCCCACGTGGGCGGGACGCATACACGTGGGACGTGATTGGGCAGTACTACTGCTGCCGGGAGACGGGCTGGGTGCATTTGTGTGACCATACCTGCAGGTGAGAGGGACGGGGTGGGTGATGATGTGTGTGTGGCAGCTCAAGCTTGGCACCTTGAGGTTGCTTTGAACCTGCTGCTGATGCGGGAACAGCATGTTGCCAGTGGCGGCCCCCCTTCCTCTCCCCCTGAGCTCCCTGACACAGCTGACAGAAGTCACCTGGGACCAACTGACCGGCAGGGAGGGCGTGGTGGACACAGTGCACGACTGTGTGGTGTGCCCCATCAGCTGCCGCACCATTGACCGCCTGATGATGACGGAGTATGAGCTGGAGCAGGAGGCGGCAGCACGCGGCGGGTTAGTGCGCGGCTGCACGCCACATATGTGCCTGCCTCTTGCTGTGTGCGGGTGTGGTACCTGGCATTCCTGGACTCTTGAGGACGCAGGTTGCATCGCGCGCCGTGCTGCTCTTTCAGCCAATTCTTGCGTCTGGGAACCCCAGCCGCCACACTGCATCTATCTACAGGGTTTCTTGCAGGAGCAGATGCAGGGGCGGCGCACTCACTCACTGTGCTGCGTTGCTGCGCCGCACCCACACTGTGCATGTGGCCCCCAGGCACGAGGAGGGTGAGGCGCCGTATGACTTTGGCGGGTTCGTGGGGCGTGCGTATGAACTGGGCTACGCATGCGCTGACGAATGGGAGCTGGCCCGTGTGTGCGGTGCCAAGCTGCGGTGACCGGCATTCAACTCAGCCTGTGTTGCTGCGCATGTATTGGCCTCCGCGCCGCACAGCTGGGAGGCGGGCCACAGTATGACGACAGCTGGCACAGGTCTTGACAGTGTTCCAGAGACCTGCGAGCGGAACTTGCCGTGCATGCATGATGTGTCTTTGTGTCTATGGTCCCGTGTATGCTGGTTGATGACATGCTGTGGCGTATGCGCGGATGCGTGAGGACCCCGGTTCTCAACATGTTCCTGGTGCTGTTGCATAAGACTGTAGGTGTGGGATGTTGCGCACTGGGTTTTGGCATGCTGCAGTGTCACACCACCACCTGACGCTGCTGGTCATGCGATGTACATTATAAGAAGGCACACAAGAAGCTGCAGTTGAACCTATTCTGGCCTAACCGAGGAACCAGAAGCACACAGTGTTCACGTGGTTGTTGCATGGTCAGCGGTCTTGTTGGAATCCATATTATTTGTGGACTGAAACTTGAAAGGCCAGACTGGCCTGTGATACATAGCAATTGCTTGTAAATAGATAGCAGCTCATCACTTGGACCAGCTGGATGGCCAAGTAGCAATTGTGTTGTACGTGGCGTGCTGGCCATGCAGTCCTGCATGCAGCCGTTGTTTTGCTGTGTCACGAGCACGGTTGCCTTGTCCAGCACCAGGTCCACACCTCCATCTAGCCAGTTGCACCGGCTAGAGCCTCACGCATGAGGCGTACAGCTGCTGCAGCGTTGTTGCCTGTTGCCTCATCCAGGGGGGTGCGCCCCCACCTGCAGTTAACGCGTGCACAGCACAGCAACGACAGGGTGGTCAGGAGGCACTGCTTAGTGAGACAAAACTGAGTGCAGGTGCGAAACATGTGCAGGCAACAATTTGGCTGCAGATTCATGGCCTTCAACCTGCATTGGGCTGCTTGCTGTGGCAATTCACTTGCCACCATTTGGAAGCTTTGAAGCATTTCAGGAGAAACCACTCATGCAGCATGAACTACAGTGTGAATGCAGGGTCAGCCTGACGCACCTGTCTACAGCCCCAAGCAGCTGCGCCACTCCCGGCCCCCCTGGCTCTGCAACAGCCTCCAGCAGCACCCGCAATGCAGCCAAGTTGCCCTCAGCCGCCGCCACATGCGCTGCCGTGCGGCCGTCATAGTCGGCAGACAGCGGGTCCGCACCAGCGAGCAGCAGCCGCCGCAGGAGAAGGGCATCATTGCCGGTGGTGGCCCCAGCAGCCATGGCCGCCGCTTCACACAACCGTGTGGCCATGTGGTGGCTGCTGCCCAGCCTGTAGCATGTGCATGGTGTTGGAGGGAGCAAGCAAAGGATTAGTAGAACCACATGACTATGACAAGTGACCGCCTGACTGCGGGCGGAAGAACAACAACACAAACGACAGAAACAGTAGCTGCAAGAGTGCACAAGCAGATTATGAACAAGATGTTGCGTGAAGCAGTCAGCCACACACACCGCGCGCCTGACGCGCGCAGCAAGCGGATGACACCGACATGACCACCCCGTGCCGCTTCCAGCAGTGCACATGACTCCACACCATCGGTGCGGCTGGGGTCGGCACCCGCAGCCAGCAGCACCATCACCACATCCTGCATGTTATATGGGAGACCGAGTTACCTCAGGCTGGCGGCAGCCAGACGGGTGTCCGTTGAGTTGGACAGTGTGGGGCATTGATGCTAACTTCCCCAATTCCAATGCGACCCGACCTTTTCCTGGCCAGGGCCGCCTGCTGCTGAGTGCTATGCCGGCAAGCATGAGCTCCATCTATAGCCATAGTAGGGACCCCAGAGACTCGGCACATCTGATGCCCAACACAGATGTGGGCTGCAGCCCAAGGGCCGCACCTCCAGCCCGCGTGCTGCCGCCAGCTCCAGCCCTGTGCGGCCGTCATAGTCGGCACAGTCCGGGTGTGCCCCACGACCAAGTGCCGCCTCCACTGCTGCCACATCCCCGCGTGAGCATGCCTGTCGTGTTGGGCAACTACCAGGGGGGGTTATTACAACCCAGAGTGCTAATGACAACGGTATGACTTTGCATGCCCTGTGGCCGCATAGGTGGCTGAGGCCCACAGCCATGAGGTATGTTGATGGACAGGAGTGATACGAGGACAAGGCGCATACTTGCGTGCCACAGCACCTGAAGGAATGCCTGCGTGCGTGCCGCCTCAAACGTGGAGCGCGATGCAGTGCGTGCTGCCTCATCAGGCAATACACCCTCGTACAGGTCCACCACGGCCTGTGGGAGTGAGATGCACAGCCAGGAGTGAGCCTGCTTGATGTTGCCATGCAACTTGTTGCCAAAGAGTTCATGCACCATGCTGCGGTAAGCATTATGCACCATGCTGTAAGCAGGCGAGCACATGGAACAAAGCATCACAAACATTAGCTTGCTCACCTGGGCACCCGTGCGCCTTGCGTCATCCAAGGGGGTGGTGCCAAACTTGTCACGTGCCATGACCACTGCAGCGCCACCAGCCGCTATCAGCAGCTGCACACGCGGGGGCACAGAAAACAGTTGGCAGTCAGCTGTTGGCCCTGTCTGATGTGCAGCTCAAACAACACGTGCAGCTGCATGATTGTCTCCCACACCTTGGCAGCTGCCAATCCCCCCTCAGCCGCCGCCACATGCGCCGCCGTGCGGCCGTCATAGTCGGCAGACAGCGGGTCCGCACCAGCGGCCAGCAGCCGCCGCAGCAGGGGGGCGTCGCCCTCAGCAGCTGCACGGCACAGCAGGCCCGCAGTGGTAGGACCATCCAGGCACAACCTGCGCCAGCATGCAGCAGCAGGGTTAACAGGGACATGCAGCAGAGCAAGCTGCATTAGGTCTGCCTGGCTTCATGACACTGGTGGCACATATGTTGTGATATCAATGGGATGTACACCGCTGCACGCAGCTGCAGCCTGATTTGGACCAGGGTTATGCAGCTCACGAGGCATCATGGGTAGGTGCTGCATGGCCACGCACCCTGCATCGTGCTCCACCAGCAACTGCAGCACCTCGTCCTGACCCGCGCGCGCCGCACCCAGTGCTGCGGTGCCGCCCATCACATCGCGCGCCTGTGGTCGCACACGGATGCGGCACGATGCGGGTGATGTGGCAGGTGTGCCAGCACGGCAAGCGTCGCGGCACCGACTGGTGTTGGGCTTCCTGTGTTTGATGGTTGCTTGAACAACAAGTGCAAAAACAACGCAAGACTATCTTGATGGAACCATGACAACAGCAGCATGGTGCCGCACCCTGGGGTCTGCGCCCGCCTGTAGCAGCAGGGCCACCACACGTGCGTGGCCGCGGCCAGCAGCCAGCATGAGAGCTGCAGCACCGCAGCAGCATACCACGTGCATGTTGCACATTCAAGAGACATGTACATGTTGGAGGTCGCGTCCTTGAGCATCCACCTTCGACATCAGCTTTAACAATATTATATGCAACACCTGCGCACTCTTACATCAAATGACTAATTTGCGTCGGACGCAGGATGAGGGGACACAGGTGCGCATGACGCAGGTCCAGGCACACCCGCAGTCGCACCCGTGCGGTTGTCGTAGTCTGCGGCATCAGGGCTCATGCCCGCCAGCAGCATCTCGCGCACTTTGCCCTCCTCCCCACGTGCTGCAGCCACCAGGAACGCGTGGGACCGCGCGGCACCCGCGTCCTCCGCTGCAGCTGCTGCCAGAGCACGCGCACGCAGCGCGTCACTCACCGCAGCGCGCTGCCGCGGTGTTAGGCCTGCGCAACCCGTGTCGGTGTGAGCCAGCAAACAAGGAGAGGTCGCAGCCAGGATGGCCCAAAGGGTTTGTTGCTGCGTACAGATCACTCATGCGATGGTGCTGTATGGTATGCATGCGATTGGGCCAAGATGTGCTTGGTCACCGAGGTAACGCCTTGAACAACATAGCGGTGGTTACAGGCTGTGGTTACTTGGAGGGGCTGCATGGAAAGTACAGGGGGAGCCGCGCACCTGTCAGCTGTCCAAGGGTGCTTGATGACAGCTCACTCCCCAGGGGCGGCAGACTTGCAGTGCCTGCACAACCTGCAGGCGGTACTGCTGGACTGGCTGCAGCGTCCAACACGGGATGTGCTGCCGCTGGGGCTGTAGCATCTGACACCTGGGGCTGGGTGCTGCTCCCATCAAATGTACCAGCTGTCACGGTGCAGAGTGCAATGTCGCTAGCAGCTGGACCACGCCCCTGCAGCATCACCCCTCGCAGCTCACGCCGAAGGTCCTCCTCACACTTTGCCTACGCGTGTCATGCGCCACATGCTCGCAGGTCACAGATGTAAACAAGGCAACAGTGCCAGAGGCAGTCAATGAGCAACCAGGTTCCCAGCGAAGCCATGCTGCAGTGTGCACTTCCTTCAGCACCCGTGCTGCAGCCACTGGCAAAGTAAAGCGAGGGCCAGTGTGCAAAACCCACACATTGCGTACCAGCAGCTGTTCCATGACGCGTTGCGTGTCGTCAGGGTGGTCGCGCACCAGCACCTCCCATGAGCTGCGCCCCACCACCAGCACGCGGCACACACACAGCGTGCGCGCAGCCTGAGGAGCAGGCAGGGTGAGGCAGGAGCCATGCAAATGACGAGTGCTGCTTGGAGCACACCATGCAGAGATGTCATCATCATACGTGATGTACTGATGTTGGTGCCGAAGCAGAACAGCGGGCCTGGGTGGACGTGCAGGAAGGCAGTATCACACCAGCACCACGGCACTCACCTCTTCCATCAACCCTGCAGTGAAGAAGGGCAGCTCGCCAAAAGCCTCCCCTGCCAAAACCAAACGCTTACGTGACCGCCCACGCGTACTGCCCACACCACCAAGTGCGCCACTTGTACTACCGGCACCAGCTTGGGTTGCACGGCTGTCATGCATGCTGCTGTCCCTTGACAGAAAACCACCTGCCAAGCTAGAACGTGCAGGAGGTGCAAGAAGCGCTTGCCGCGCCTCTGCAGCAGCCACCTTGTCTGCCAAAGTTGAATGTGTGCGTGAGTATCCCGTGTCTGTGCCTGTACGAACCGCTGTGCTGCTCTCCTGCTGTATGTTGTTTGCGCTGCTGTGTACTGCTGTGGGCCCACATGCAATGCCACGATTTGAAGTCTTGCTGCTTGCAAGCACGTTCTGGTTGCCTGATTCCGAAGTGCCATTGCTGCTGCGTGTGGCTGTATGTGGTACAGGCACTGCACAACTGCTGGGGGCCAGCAGTTCTAGGGCACCATCCAGCAGGATGTGCAGCTCGTGCACATGGTCGCCCTCACACAGAATCTCCACCTATGCGTAAAGTGGCGCGTCCTACGTGGTCAAAGCCAGACTCAATGTTGTTGCATGCAGCGAGTTTGGTAGGGTGCAGGGCTTGGTCAAGCGTACTGCAGTACATGTGCACACACGTGATAAGCTCAGTTGTGCTGCGTTCCCCCCTGCTCGCTTGGTGTGTTCTGGAGCCATGCCGTCCCCTTCCACCTCCTGCTACACACACCAGTCTTACTTTGGGCATGAAGAGCTCCACACGTGCGGCAGCCAGCAGCGCATCATTGAAGCGGTCCGTGACGCTGCGCAACAGGGGGCAGCGGCGCAGCTGGGCCCCATAGATGTGGCGCAGGCAGCGGCGGCGTAGAGCCGCGGGGTACGCGGCCAACACAGCTTCATCCCGCACCTGCGCCCCAGTACGATTGTTGTGCCAAGGCATATATATGAGGGTCCCTATATGCTGTCAAGCACCCCATGGGCCACACATACTGTCGCAATCTTTCCATCCCTGTACCGCTCCTGTCCTGGCCAGCCACCTAACATGCGTTCATGCAGGGCTGCAGGTCGGCCGCAGCACACGCACTTCAGCCGAGTGCAGGTGCAGCTCCAGCGCCTCCGCCAGGGAGCGCCTCAGCACCTGTGTGCAGCCATGAGCATGTGAGGTGTGGGAGGTGGTGCAGTTGTGGTGCAGAGTTGGCAGCAACATCATGCTGGAAGCCAGCACTCCCATGCTGGACAAGCTTACAGCACAGTGTGGGTGCACCACGCCGCCCTCCCCCCCTCCCCAGTCTAGGGTTGGCCGGGCAGCCAACGCATCAGGAGGGCACGCACCGGCGGCAGATTGTTGGAGGCTGCGTATACATCAAGAATGCGCAGCGCAGCGCGGTAGTCGCGCGTGGCCTCGTCCCGCCCCACCAGCAGTACAGTCACAGTGCTGATGATGTATGCAGCAATCACCACGTTCTGACACGCAGGATGTGTGAGTAGGCAACAGGTCCAAATCACGTGCCAACAAGTTTGCTGTTAGAAAAAGCATCACGCAAAGCACAGAATGTGCAGGACTCACAGCACAAAACAGAGAACACCGTTGTACATGCAAGTAGCTGGGACTGGCGGCGGCTAAGGCAGAGGCTGTCAATGAGGGCATCAAACATGCACACACACCAAGAACATGTAGACAGCGGTGAACGCCGCCTCCTTGGCATTCACGGGGTGCAGGTCACCGTAGCCCACAGTTGCAAAAGTGGTCATGGACCAGTACAAGCTGTACACATACCTGCAGTTTGCAAGCAGTACGGCCAACAACAAGCACCCACGATCATCTTGGCAGTTGCTGGTTACTGTTGTGTAGGGCTCAGCCCAGTAGGGTGGAAGATACATGTAGGTGCAGAGCTAGGTGAGCCTGAGCCTTTTCAACGAATGAATGGCGATGGGAGCGCACCACACTTACTGGTCCAAAGGCCCATATGATGCCAAGCTGTGAAATGCACCGCTTGCCCACGTGTCCTCGCCACACCCGTGTACACGTGCCAGCCAAAAGAAAACACACCCCGCAGCTGCATTCAACAATCATGTGTGAAGCAGGTGCACTACAAGGTTCTTGGCTGTGTCAAACGGTGAGCAGGCTGCAACCCTCAATGTGAGCATTTGCCGTGAGGCAGCTCACAGAAAGCTGGAGTATGTTGCAGGAGCTCACCATGCAACAGCAGGAAGAGCAGTGTCTGGTTGCGGCCCAGCGTGGCAGCCAACTGCGACACGCGCACATTGAAATCCAATGCTGCGAAGGCAACTACGACTCGCTTTACTCGCACCTGCACAGACGCAGATACGCATGAGAGTTTTAGGGTTTAGGGTTTAGGGTTGCAGATGGCTGTGCTGGATCATCATCCAGGTGGTGCACTGGCTGATGATGATAGAATGCCACCCAAGGCACAGCGCAGAGCGCTCACCATGCGCAGCCAACGCAGCAGTGAGGGCCACATGGCGTCAGGCCCTACAACGCATCGCGCCAGCAGGTCAAACGGCACCACGCCCAGCACATCCACCCAGGCAGAGCCACGCAGGTAGTGTGACCTTATGCGCGGCAGGTGCGTGATGAGCGCATGCTCCGTGCCGTCGTGGTATGCCACAAAGCAGCTTATAACCATGTCTGCAGCAAACAGCAGGCCTAAAAGGACCTCCAGCATGAGGCCCACCCAGCCAAACCCATGCCACGTGTAGCTGGACAGTGCGACAGCAGCCGGCTGCCGCATCCTGCACGCAAATGCCGTGCCAGCAACACGATTTGGCTGTTCCCGCAAGGAATTGCGCTGATGTGTGATCAATGTCGGCGCATCAAGTGCCAATGGAGTAGCTGAAGGCACCAGCAGTGAACAGTCAACATCCACAGCTTGCCTGTTTGGTGCCGTGCCACATCCTGATGCGGACAAGTCGCCACCCCACCCAAATGCTAATGGCTCGTACACTGCCGTTATGGCTGCGCCTGCCACCGTCATGGACCAGAAGATTGTGTAGCTGCGTGTGTGTGGAAGCACAACCCATGGGTGCAAACGATAACCTTCATCTGCCGCTCGCCGCCTGGAATGCACCTGTGTAACATTGGAGCAAAGGAGCCCGTTAAACACACCATGATTTCGAAGAGTGCATCAGTCATGCCCGTCCCTGACAAGCCACAACATAGCACGCCCGCGCTGTGGCTGCATACATGCGACCTGTTGCACCCTGCAGCAACACCTAAGCACCAATGCACTTGATACTCCGCCAAGGCCTGGAAGTTTGCTGCATGATGAGGTGAAGTTGGTGCCACTGTGAACCTTCAGTTCGTTGCGTGAGGTTTGAAGTACTGTAATCCGCATTTCGGATTAGGCAGACGGACGGTCCAAGGCAGGGCCAAGACCACAGCGGCCAGACGGTTTGCAATACATCAAATGTGGCTGGGTTACCACGCTGACTTATGCCCCATATCGCCCTGGCGAACCACAAGCCATTCTCGACAAAACATGGAGACATCGGGGATTGAACCCGAGACCTCTAGCATGCGAAGCAAGCGCTCTACCACTGAGCTATATCCCCATCGATGCAATAATGCGGACATTTATAGATCAGATACACGAGTTTATCATTTTCCCAGTCACACACAAAAAATTTCCTGTTTTTCTCAGTAACTAAGTTCTTAACGGCTACGGCACATACCACACCCGCCCAGCTGCTCAGCAGCAGCAGCAGCCCAAAATGCAGCTGCCAACCATGAGCCGAGCAGCGCAACAAACGGTGGTGAACACGCTGCATCCAATGGCTTTAGTGCTGCTCACACTGCCACAACGTAATAAATGCATGCAGCAGCATGGACCCTGTAGCACAGGCCCCCTTCACCAGCACCGCCCTACCCCTGCCCACGGAACCATCACACAAAAAAAGACCAGCCCCTTCCCCTACAAGCCAGTAGTGTCGGGATCACCACCAATACCAAGGCCCCCAACATTGGCGCACCCAAGACAGCGCCTGCACGGGTTGGCAACTTCTGCATGCCGGCCACATCACCCATGCCAGCAGTGCAGGCAGCTGCGCCCCATGAATCGGGAAAGGGGGACCAGCAGCCCGACACCCTCAGGGCCAAAGATGGCCCCCGCACGCAGTCCACACACCAGCCATGGCGGTGAGCCCCATTGTTTATTAGAATGAATGAAAGACGTCACACTGGAGGGAAAGGGAGGACTGGGTACCTCCCGCACCGCCAAGCAACAAAGGACTGGGCAGAGGAAAACACTAGAGGGACAGGTCAGGGCATGAGGAAGGTCCACATAACACCCCCTTATTCCAGCCCCACAGTGCCGTACGCTTGAGCAAAAATATGGCCAGATCAGCGCTGAGCAATGAGTGCCTGCACAAGCTGAACTTGAACCCGTGAATCACATGGCCGATCACATGGGCAGGCACCTGACTTGGCTTTAAGGTAATCAATACATATGACAAGCATTTTACGATAAGCAACTGCTGCGCGAAAGCACCCTCGCACGCACCTCTTCAGGAAGCACAGCCTTGGTAACCAAGCTGATGGATTGGCTCCTCAGAAGTGCTTCACGAGGCTCGGTTTGCTTTATTCCTTTCATATGGGTCCTGGTCGAGGGCTCTTGTTGCATGTCGTCATTTGCACCCAGTTGCTCTTCGTCATAATCATGTGGTCTCAGTGGTCCAGATGGAAGACGCTCATAACCCGACATCAACGCCTCGGGTTGTGGAGAGTGTGCCAAACTCGAAGTTACTACCGTGATTTAGCTCGTATGGCCTTGGCAGAGTCGTAACAAGGCAGCAACAGCGAGAACCAAAACCCTTGTCTCAGTGATCTACGTGCTCCCGTTCCACCCTCTCCCCTGGTTGGCCTCCTCAGCAGTGATAAAGAACAGATTGAAGAATGTAATTGATTGTGGCGCATCAAACATGGTGCAGCCTGCGGTTGTGTGCTTGCTTGGTATCATGTTGTTTGGCATGCATGGCGAGAGCGACGCATTGTATCATACTATGGGGGATACACTCCATTGGTTCGCCCACACAGCCACAAAGCGACCGGACGAAATGCAGTGGCAGGATGTTTCCCTCAACAACGGCCATAAGATGGGGCTGGCCTCTATCTCCTCCTTCAACTATGGTCAGGACCATGGGAAAGGGTCTGACAGCCATGCATCCCATGATAGCATCGTGCATGCCAGCAAGCGCTAATCCCATGCTGCTGCCTTTGAGACCTCCAGGATGAGTTGAGCATGCAAGTCAGCAGACATGTGCTGCTGCCTGACACAACCATGTTGGTCGATGGCACATGCAGGCCAACCTGTGCGCCCAACGGCAGTGTTCGTCTTTGGCGAACATGCGCGCGAGGTCATCACGAGCGAGTTGGCGCTGTGGATGTGCCGCGCGCTGCTAGGGGATGCCAACACCACCATGCTGGCCTGGCCCCAGGTATGGAGAGTGCTTGCATACCCTGCCCAACCCAACCCACGCCCACCCAGCTAGCGCTTTTCCTACACACCACACTGACAGCGGTGCACAGCAGGAAGCTGTGTGCAGCATGCACTCTGTTTTCTGTAAATCTCTACGCATGCTCAATCCTCTCTATGGCATGCCCTGTGCAGACAGTGAGTGCGTTGCGGGAGGCTGGTCTTCTGCGCTTGCCAACAACACCTGCAGCAGCACCAGACCCCACGGTGCCTGGTACAACACAATTGGATCAGGCAGGTAGCAGTCAAGCAGGAGCCGACGCTCAGGAAGTGAGCGCGCAGGAAGCTGTAGCATACTGGTCGCGGTACATCCTTACACGCCTTGTACTGCAGGTAAGCAGGGCGGTCTCTGCAGCATGCCATGGGTGGAAGAATTTTGCAGTTTGCACAGGCCAGATAAGATTCGTTCTTATCTGGCCACTAATGCTGATGCTTTTGAACAGGGCTGCCAATCGGGCACTGCTGGCTGAGAGCAGAATGTGGATGAGGTATCCATAATCTGTTGAATCAAGTCATGCATCGCTTGCATGATGGGGTGAACGGTGCACTTGTGATAATACGCACACATCCGTGCACAGGTGCTGCCCATCGAGAATGCAGACGGGCGGCGGCTTCTGGAAGGGGGTGACCTGTGCCGCCGCAAGACAGCCAGCAACGTGGACCTCAACCGCAACTGGCCGTTTGCATGGCAGTCGTCGCAGGTGCGTGTGGCGCACTCGCAGCTGCTGCATGTTGCAGGCATCTTCGCCTAAGGTTGGTGTTTGCCATAGGCTGTGTGATGCAGTGACGTCTGGCAGGTCGGGCAGAGGCAGCACGGCAACAATGTACGTGCTACAATGCTACACGTGGTGTTGGACGAGCTTTGCTAAGATCTTGCCGAAGAGTGGCACCATGTTAGAGCTTCATCTCGGTCTGTGCTCTTCCGTTGTTTATGGTTGTTGTCAACCACGCAGGGGGAGGCTTCCAGTGACATGTACGGTGGCCCCTCTCCCTTCAGTGAGCCCCACAGCCGCACACTGCGCGACTTGGCAGCCAAGTGAGTCGGGATGTGATGAAGTCAGTCCATTAAAGCAAAGCATCATGTTGGCCAATCACCTGGCAGCACACATGCTGGCATACAGACACATGTTGTGCGACAAATGCCGTGCACGCGCAGGTGGCGGCCCAAGGCGTTTATTAATGTGCACAGCGGGGAGTGGGCGGTGTACACGCCGTGGGATTCACGCGCAGCCACAGCGGCGGGCCTGCCGGTGTGTCTGGATCCGATGGGTGTGCTCAGATCGCATGTGTACCATGCATGCATTCAACCTTATGATTTGGCAGTACAGCACGTGTTAGATAGTATAAGGCAGCATGCAGAGGGACTGCACGGGATGAACAGGGGGCAGCCCGTACTCAGCCAGGGCCTTCCCAGGCAACACCTGCAGTTGAGTGCAGCATCATCAAGACCACGTGGGGGCCCCAAGATGAGGGTGGGACCTGGTGTGCTCGCAGTTTATGGACCCTCTTGTCGCGCTGTGCTGCGTCACCACAGACGGACCTGGAGGCACTTGTGGCAGACATGGGGCGGCTGTGTAACTGCCAGGCAGGACCTGCAGGCGCTGTGTCATCGTACCTTGCCTTTGGCACAAGTATGGACTGGTGAGCGCTGTGCACCAGCCCATTCACTGCAGATGTTGCTGGTTGAAGCATGGTTTCTTGGTATGCTGCTGGGTGCTGGCTATTGCTGCCCTGTGTATTGACTATGCACTTAGTGATGACCGCCTGCAAGAAGCAGCATTACGCGTGCTGCTCCTATGGCCATGCCCTTGCTCGGCTTGCTGTATGCTCCTGCCACGTGCAGGTTTTTCACACAGGTTGGGACACCCTACCCGCTAACGTTGGAGCTATACGGATCAGGCGGCGAGGGGCGGCTTCGGCAAGGTGTGCGGTTGCTCCCTGCTTGCTTGTGTTGGGTGGTTTCAGTGCTGTGTTGCCATTAGTGCCAGCAGGCAGCCACACCCTAAGCACCGAGCTCTGTGCTATGCACGTGCTAGCTCTCCGAACCTGATGTGGCTGCTCGCGACTTCACAGGTATCACCAACAAGCTAATCACGCAATGGCCCATTGAGGGGATCAACGCTACTAGAACACCGCACAACCGCCAGCACCAGGCGCGCGGCCGAGCCCTGCAATCACAGCCGTGGGATGGCATTGTGAGGGACCGGCCACGTCCTGGGCAAACCACTGATCAGCTTGCCAGCATATCAAGAGCCAAGTATGGAGCACGCTCAGATGCGTCTGCAGTGCCGCAGCAAGTAGCTGACGTGGCAGGTTGGAGGCGGCTGCTGCGGCATGTGGATGTGGACCAACGTCGGCCAGGGGCAGTCAATGTCGGGACCGAGCTGCGCTATGCGCACCAGCAGGCGCGAGAGTCGGCAAACAGGCGGCAGGCTGCAGGGCAGCAGGGGGTGCAGGCATCAGGGGCAGGCACTGGGGAGGCTGGAGGGGATGCCCTGCTGGCCCTGGTCAAGAAGGCAGATCCAGGGGTAGCACGGTGCTTCACGTTCTTCAACCCCATGGATGAGCGTGAGTACCAGGAGGTGATCGGGCGCTGGTTCGCGATCCTGCTGCATACCCTGCGCCACATCGCGGATCCTGCGCACCCGAGCAAGGACAAGATCAGGGCCGGAACAGGCAGTGCAGTGCAGGCAGGGCACTGAGCTGGGCCATGTGCTGGGCCCTGCTGGGCCAGGGTTTGTTTGCGCAGAGCTGCACTCCTTGCACACAGAGCAGGAGCTGGGCGCACGGGGTTGTCGGCTCGTCCCTCTTGGTCGACAGCTGCAGCTGTGCCAGCAAGAAAGCAACCGTGTGTAGTAGGATCTTGGAATGCTGTGCACCATGGTATGCCGAGCATTTAAAACAAGTGCAGTAACTGAGCCTTCTGTGCATACAGCCCAAGCCGAGAGTAGTACGCTGCCACATCCCAGTAGGTAGCACAACAGTGGCAGTAGCTGCTTTCCAAGCGACTTTGTGCGGCACCGGCCACACTTGGAAGAATTCCACGGCGCCCCGACGCTCTTCTTTACTGGCCGCCCGCGGCCTGCCTGTGAAAATCTGACCTGTGCTGTGACACTCACTCACACAAGTGCAAATGCGTGCCCGCGCTCCTCTCAGCACTCATTGTATTCAAGTGCATTGGCGCTGCAGAGTTAAACCGGCCATCTGCATACCTTTATCTTGCGACTGCCAGTTCATCGTGTGCAGTGCTCGAAGGCGACACAATGGGTTGCGGCTCCTCAACTGCTGCGGGTGCTGGTGCCCCAATGGCTAAGGATCCTGAAGACTTCCATCTGGAGCACATCGAGTGCGTGCTGTACTGCGCCTTCGAGCAGCTGCAGCCTTGCATGGCACGCCCTGAAATACATGTAAATTTCGCTTCAGTGCACTCTCGAGCGTGTCTTATACTGCGGCGATGCTTTTTGTGCACCCTTATGGACACCTGAAACTGCCTGTGCCTGTACAGCTTCAAGAAGCTGGGCCTGGAGAAGTGGGATGACTTTCTGAATGAAGTGGAGGTGCGGAGGGCGGATTCCATGGGCGGGCGCTGGTACTTGGACACCGCGCACCACTTGCTCTAGACACCGATGCTTCGGCGTTTCTAGCTACCGAGCACTGCGGCATTAGTGTTTGGGCCGCCTCTTGCGCCTTTCATTCGCAGGAGCCCGTGAACGTGCTCATCGACATTTCCAACGACATCAATGGCATTATTGACAGCGTGAAGGATGCCACTGCCATTGTTGTGGGTGCTTACAAGGTTGATCTTGTTGTTGAGGGCGCGAAGGACCATGACAAGGTCCTGCTTCAGCTGGCTCGCGTGGACGGCAAGCCTGTGACCGCAGACGAGGTGCGCGCCTGCCCATCGTGCCGCTTGAAATTTTTTGGTGTACACACAAAAACCTTCGCCATTCACGCTGCATGTCATGCACCTTGCATGTCGCCATATGACTGTTGCCCTTCCGGCTGTGCGCTACGCTTGTCCCTCAGCACCCACAGCTTGTCTGCATCACCAAGCGGTAGCCGCACTGTGTGCTTGCACCTCATGCACTGGATCTGATCCCCGAACACCTGCTTGCTTACACACATCGTTAATAAGCACGCCGCCGCTGCTGCTGCAGATCAACACGCTGGACGACAAGGCCAAGGAGGCTGACAAGAAGCTGGGCCAGGCGCGTGACACGCTGCACAAGGCCGCGCCCACCGGCCTCAAGCTGGCCGGGGATACCCTGGACCCTGCTGTGGGCGGTCTCCCAGTCGCTGCATTCAATGCTGCCCTGGCTGACCTGCGCACTGCCCTAGGCGCCAACTACAAGGTGTCAGTGGCTGTTAAGGCCGCGGGCGCCCCAGGCTCCAGGGGCGTGAGCGCCGTCATTGCCAAGCCTGTGTTCCAGAAGGACAGTGACAAGTATGACCTGGTGCCTGTCACGCTGCTGGACGTTGCCAAGACAAGCAAGGCCAAGGACATCTACGCGTCGGAGGCCTCCGTGGCTGACACAGCGGCTGCCCTGGCCAAGGCCATTAAGACTATGCCTGCTAACTCGTTCAAGTTTGAGGTGAAGAAGAAGAAGATTGTGGTCACCTTCCCCAAGCTCACACCTGATACCGCCAAGGCCGAGTCTGGAGCGTCAGGTGGTGAGGCGGTTGCTGAGGGTGAGGAGGACGACGATGACAAGAAGAAGGCTGGGGGTGATGATGAAAACAAAGCCGATGGCGATGAGAAGCCGGCAAAGGCTGGTGGTGACAAGGCCGCCAACAGTGCCGCCATGGAGGCAGCTCAGGAGAAGCGTGCAGCATTGAAGAAAGCTGTCGCCAACTTCAACTCGCAGCTGTTCAAGCTCAACAAGGCGTGCGCAAGCATCAACGGGCCTGTCACCCTGGCACGTGCCATACTGTGCATTGTGGACGCGGTGGTTGACAAGGTCAAGGCCATCCAGAAGGAGGGAGACGCGACCAAGATCATGGTGAGTGCGCGGCGCAGGAGCCCCGACCATATAAAGGGGGGAGAGGTGGTGTTGCAGCAGGGGACAGCTGTGAGGCCGTGCAGGTGTCGCACAATGCCTGTGCAGGGACCCATACACCAGCCTTTGATGCCGATTTGTGTTGCACCTGCGCCTGCACCTGACCCTTGTGCGCGGTGCCTGATGCGCGTGCGTGCCCTGCAGTCGCTGATCAAGATCAACCCCACCTGCAAGACAAATGAGGAGGGCGAGCTGGACTTTGACCTGGGGCTCACCGTGAACATCCCCAACTTTGAGGGCATGGGCCTGGATGCCATTGTGAAGCAGCTGCCCTCACCAGTGCAGCTCGTGTACAAGACAGTGTTCAGCATCAAGGACGCAGTGACGCAGATGATCCCCAAGTTCACAGAGCTCAAGGAGCAGGCGCAGGAGGTGATTGACAAGGCGGGCGAGACGTTTGAGAACCCCACCGACACCATCAAGGAGCACTTTGGTGATGACCTGAGCCCGATGCAGGTGAGCTGGCGGCTGTGGTTGAGACGCTTGCTGTTTGGTGTGGCGCTGTGTGTGCAGCAGCGATCGGTGTTTTTGGAGGGTGTCAACTGTCAAGGTTGTGTGTTGGCTGTTGTTGGTGCTGCAAAGTGCAGAAGAGCATGTGGGGTTGCTGCATCTGATCACCACGCCACAGGTTGACGCATACCCCTTGACCTCACAATTGTTTGGCACGCCCATGGACCCCTGTGTGGCCTGACCTGCTGCCCACCACCACAACATGCGCCTGCAGGTCGTCAAGTTTGCAGGTGCGGCGACGCAGAACCTGATGAAGGTGAAGGACGCCGCCAAGGTGATCATGGTGTTTGTGCAGACAGTGAAGCGTGTGGGAGACGAGCTCAACGCGTCGTTCAATGAGCTCAAGACCAAGTTTGCATAAGCGCGCCTGCTCTGGCGTGTGATGGCCTGGGCACACAACAGGCCCCTAAGCAGCCAGCCACACTGGACACGGGAGGGGCTGTGGACGCGCTCATGACTGGAACATGTTGACGGGATGACTT
The DNA here is from genome assembly GCA_004335575.1 of Haematococcus sp. NG2. Taxonomy (NCBI): domain Eukaryota; kingdom Viridiplantae; phylum Chlorophyta; class Chlorophyceae; order Chlamydomonadales; family Haematococcaceae; genus Haematococcus; species Haematococcus sp. NG2. Next base: position 140,321 of record QAXD01000181.1, read on the forward strand.
GGTCATGATGTGCATGCATGCATGATGACGATGGCAACATGCCCGTTGCTGAAGATGGTGTAGGTCACCGTGCAGCTGAGAGATACAGCTGCACAACTCTGCAACCCAGGTGCTATTAACCGTGCCTAATGCTGCCTCAGCTGGTGTGCTGATGGCGAGCCTGTGCTGACAATGTGCATTGACAGCTGGCTATGAGCCTTGTGTGCTCTTGGTTGTGTGGCGCTCATGTGGTTGTGCAGCTTTGATTTTTGATCTTGTATATAAAGGGGGGTGGGGGATGGGTTGGGGGTGGTTGAGCCGCAGGTGTTCGCATTGTTTGCCCACTGGCTGACCATGTCTGCTCATATGATGGCATGTGCAGACAGGATGTTAGGCTGGCTGGTTATGATTTTCCTTGATATAACCTTGGTGGTACGGGTCTGCCGCGCAGTAAGTACTGCACTTGATTTGAAAGTGTGCAGTGCTGGTTTCATTTTGTTCGCACAGGCTTAACAAGCACAGTGCAGCATTGTTGCTTGCTGCTGGAAACAGCAGGGTGGTGTAACATGACCCCATTCGTCATTACCTTCATACCTAACCTGGCCAGACGCTCTTGGAGCGACATTCCATCTGAAGCTTGCCACAATACAGGCAGGGCCTACAGCTTCTGTTGTTATTATAATGTGGCTGTGAATTTATGTTCGTGTTCCACGCGCCTGGCTGAAGTACCGGCAGTACAACCAGTTTGAACTGTTACAGGCTGGGAAGACCGCAATCTGGCCCGTGTGCATTGAGCACGGTGCAGGTCCATAGCCCAAACGACAAGCAACTGCCAGCAGCAGTGCCACAGAACATGCGCAGTTCAATGCAATCGTCAGTCATGGGCATACTGTATGCATGAAGCAGTCCAAACCAGAGCCGTCTGGTTGCTTTCTTGGGATCACATGAAACAACTTGACCAGAAACGTTGGTGCACTGCATTGTCCCCAACCCCCACCCTGCATGCATTCACGCAGCCACCAATGCAGTACACCGCAACAGCCAGTGAGACAATAACTGCGCAGATATATCTGCGCATATATGCGGAGTATGCCGTACACATCCCCCTGCGTACATGCACAAAACTGTAGGCCTCGGCAGAACCTGCTTGTGGCCTCCCCCATCTGCATGCAACATACGGCTACATGTGCTACTCAGGCTGCGTCTACCAGTACACGAGCTTTGCACGACCTGTGCCTGCTCATGTGATGGCTGGTCCCACACCCGCCTCACCCGCCTGCCACTCCATCACACGAGTGACCTCCGCCTGCGCACGGGTGCCCACACGATTGTGCCACCACATCAGTGCGAGCACAGCTGGCAGCACAAACAAGGCTACCACCGAGCTGTACAACATCTGGCTATTCTTCCTCAACAATCCCACTAACGACACTGTGGCAGCAACCTGAGACACAGCACATAATGATGGCACAGTGCCTTTGAGCAGCAGTGTTTTTCGCTTCCAGCTCATCACCCACCTGTGCCCCTGCCAGGTCATCAGCTACGCGCCGCACGTTGGCGGCAAATGCCTTGAACAGCGATTGCGCAGCAAGGAGTGCTGCAAGGTTGTGGCCCACTGCCTTGCCGGCCTTGACTGCCTCCATCATGGGCATGCCTCGCTGGGCTGCAGCTTCAGGCACCAGCTCATAGAACTCACGTGCCTGCGCGGTGCCAGGCAAGCAGACACACTACTGTGTAAGGGCCTTATGCAATGGGCAGGGGGCTGGGAGACAAAACAGAACAGATTCGCACGTGCCACACCAAGGCCACCTCCATGCCAGCAAGGCAAACGATTAGGCATGCATACTAGGTGGGCGCGGATGTCACAAGGTTCATGCAGCCTGCTGCCTGCCGTTTGTTCTGGCCATCCTAGGAGGCTTGTTTCCCCCACCTGCTCAATCAGGCCATCGAGCTCGTTGGACAGGCCAGGCAGCGCTGCCAACGCACTGCGGATGGTGCTGGTGAGCGTCTCAAAACGAGCCAGCAGGTCCTGGGCCTGCAAGATGTGTGGGGATGAGGTATAGTGCGCTGAGCAACAGCCATGGCAAGCATGGTGTTCAGACGTGGCATTACGCCTCAGCAGACTGCATTCTGTGCTATTGCCATCAAAGTACAGTACGCATCGTTGCAGGTACAAGGGGATTCACACTTTGGTCACAAATGTGCTGCCTCGTCACACAGGCCACACACAGTCACTCTGGACACACACCTGTATAGGAAGGCAGGCTGGGAATGCACCCAGCTGTGCCGCGTCCGTTGCCTCCACTTTCAATGAAAAGTCAAACATACCCTCGCTCTTGAAGTTGAGCGAGGGTGTAACCGTGAGCATGGTCTTGAGCGAGAAGGGTGGCCCACCACGCGCCTCAAACTTCTTCCGCACCACGAGGCACACCTGGCGTGCAATCTCCCCAATGGCACGGGACAGCGTGGCCGGGCCCTCGGACGCGGCTGATGCTGAGACCAGCATGAAGAGCGCGGCGTTCATGTCCACCAGCGCCCGCCGCACTGCTGCCCGCTGCGCGTTGTCCACGATGATGGTGGTGAGTGTGACCTTGTGCCGCCGCAGCACCTGCCACCGCACACCTGAGCCAGTGCCCCCTGGATCAAGGTCACGTGTCTTGAGTGCCAGCCGCTTTGCGCGCGTGGCTACCACAGTTTCAGCAGCCTTGATGCGCGTGCACGCGTCGGTGGAGCACACATCCAGCAGGGTGGCGGGCTCCAGGACTGCCTCTGCCAGCTCACGCCCGACCTGTGACGCACACATGAGGTGTTGCGAGGTTTCAGCTTAAAGCACAGCACGTGGATGCCGCCGTCAGCTGGATGGAGGGAAAGCATGGGGCGGGGGAAACGCCCGCTATGCATCATGCCTGCCCCTTGCCACATTATGCACTGGCTCCACTTCTGCACTGTCCTGTCACCCGATGTACTGCCCAGCAGTACAGCTCCTGATGGGGTGGTGCGGACTGCGGAGTCCTGATGCGGTGGTGTGCAGCTGAGCTGTTACCAATGCCCTTTCCCTGCTCCCCCGGATTCCCACACCCACCTGGTCAGGCAGCCCGCCTGCTGGCATCTTGCATACATGCGCACGCACGGTGGGAGCCTTGGGTGCACTGCTGGGCTTGACAGCCTGGGTGCAAGAAACAAACCCAGCACATATGCTGTGGAACGATGGTCTGCGCTGATGGTCCTCTCAGCCAGCAAGTCATCTGTCACAAGCAAGGCACATGGTGTTCAGTTTGCATTGCTGCATGTATCCTGGAGCAGGCTGCCTACTGCTGCACACACGAGGAGTAGTCCCGCACCAGGGTAACGCGGTATGCTGGCCCCATCGCACTCCTGTACACAGCATTAGTTAGAGGAAAATGAAGCGCAAGTAAATCATTATTCGTGCAGAAGGGCCATTGCAATTTGCCACTGGCATGCCATGCTGCAATGTATTGTGCTGTACTTCGCTGCATGAGTCTGCGAGCGCAAGCACAGCGCACCTGAAAGCCACGAGTGCTTCATTGAAGGATACCACCTCTGGCAGCAGAGGTTGTGACACCAGGAGGCCTTGGTTGCTGATTTGGAGCGCCACATGCGTTGCATGGGCTGCTAATGCTTCATGCAGCAAACCCCTGGTCTCCTCCAAGTCACTGTCTGATTGTTTGATGGCTTCACTCCATCTAACGTTGCTCTGGATCTCCAGCGCGTCAGGCCGCGTGTGACCATCTGGCCGGAAGACATCTAAGGAAACGAAGACTGAAGTCAAAGGGCATCCCCCCCTTTAAATAACCACAGGCTTCACCTACCAACGATGACATAGTCGTGGTCCTGCACGCCTATCTCCGCGTCAACCTGGAGCGCCCCCACACAAGCTGCATAGGCTGCTTTGATGTCCGCAATGCCGTCGTTTACATCATTGTTAAGCTCCACAACCTTGTTCAAGACTTCTTCAAGCTGAGAGAACACCGCATCAAACTCAGGAATGCCGCTAGGAGTAAGCTCTACGTACTCTTGTCCATAATCATCAGGGTCACGTATAGACTCAATCGGAAATGAACTAGAAGCCCTTAACTTGGATGCTCCACAGCCCATTCTTGTTCAGCTCCTGTTACATTATAAGCAGCATATAACCATCACGAAATGATCACAGCAGCCCTCCTGAGCCTCAACTGTGTCTAAACCATACAACCCTAACCCTGGACGTGGTATCTGGTGAACCCCGATGAAGCCTCCATTGGTGTGTTTTGCAGTTCTCCCTATTTTGGTGAACTATATTATAATGCTCTGGGCGATGCGCTGCCAGGAATGGCTGTTCTGTAAAGGCACATATTTTTAGCGCCCAGGCCAGATCTCTACCACCTGGTCCACCTGAGATGAGTCCCCTCAGAAGCCTGCAAACAGCTGCTGCTGCGCGAGTGTGAGAGGGAACGGGTGACACATCGGTGGCAGCTTGGAGTAGTCATCAAAGTTGGAGGTGTCATCTGCAGAGCCCCCACTCTTTGGCTTGTAAGGCGGCTGATAGCGCTTGGCCATGATGTAGCTCCAGTCCAGGCCCTGTGGACAATTCAGGTTCACACTGATTGGACACTGCACAACCTCGTGCTGTGATTGCTGCTATCAGCACCAGTCATCCCTCTCTGACCATGCGCACGACAAGCGCAAGATGCCACGCACTACAATCAGGTTATAGCATTCCATACCTGAAACCAAGGATGCGACTTGACGGCTTCAGCTCCGGTGCCCACCACACCAGCGCGCTTTGCTGGGTTGCTCTGCAGTTGATGGCAGCACACCGCACTGGCGGTCTTGCAGCATTCCTGCTTGACAGCTTGAGCCATGAGAATGAGCACACGGCTGGTGCCGACATACCAAGCTTGCCAGCACTCATGGGATGTGTGCATTCAATGAGTTGTGGCCCCACCTGCAGCAGGTTCTGCAGAAGATCCACAACAAATGAGGACCAATGAGGGGGGTAGACAACCCGGTGTTCCAGGATGTTCCTGGGAGCAGGAAAGACACAGCAGACGATGGGAGCAGCATGTAGTCACCGTGTAGTGTGCAGCACAGCCGGAAGCACAGACACCAGATGATACCGCCGCATACCTACTTGTATGTGCGCGTAGGGTCGCCGTTGGCATAGAATGGTGGGAAGCCGTAGAGCATCTCATAGATCACGCACCCCAGTGCCCACCAGTCCACTGCGATGCCATGGCCCTGTCGCAGCCAACAGCAAGGGGGTTGAGCAAACTACTCACAGTGACACGCATGTGGATCCCTTGAACGCTGGAACCAGAGCCGTGAATCCCAACCCTCAAGTACGCGTAACATGTGCAGGAGCTGGAAACAAACAAATAATCAAGGCAAGTATGCTGGGAGGGCATGGCGCTGTAAGTGAGCTGCTGGACCACAGGGCCTTCACCTGTGACAGAATGACCTCAGGTGCTAGGTAGTCAGGTGTACCGCACATTGTGTAGGTGAAACCGAACCGCCCGATCTCCTTGGCAAACCCAAAATCCGTCACACGCACATAGCCATCGAGACCCATCAGCATGTTTTCAGGCTGCAAGCAGTACAGCAGCAGCGTGGCCCTGTTGCCTAGCATGGTGGCGTCAGCTTGACACCTTTGCATCACGACCAAGCTGTAGGGGTCTAACAGCTGAGCTTCATGAACAACACAGGACTATGCACCTGCTGGAGCGGAGCACATGCATTGGCTGGTACGGCATGGGGAAACATCTGGCCACGCACACATCTGACTGCCTCAAGAACTACCTTGAGGTCGCGGTAGACTATGCCGCGGCCATGCAGGTGCTCCAATGCCAGAACCACTTGGGCTGCGTAGAAGCGTGCATGGTCCTCACGCATCCTGTGTGCGTGTGCACCAGCAAGCATGTGGCGCCCAGACAATACGACTTCGCACTACTGGTAGGCCATTTGCAAGCATGCCGCTCTTTGACTGCTGAGCACAAAGCCACCACCTGCGCTTGCAATCCACATGAAGCAAGTAGCCTGCTGCGCACACACCGTGAGTTGAAGCGTGCTGGGTAGTCGCGCAGGAAGGAGAAGAACTCGCCGCCGGACACAAAGTCCAGTACAAGGTACAGGCATGTCGCATCCTGTCATGCAGTGTGTTCAGGGCATGGGGCCCCACATCATGACGATGCACGCGATGGCAGGTGGTCAGATTACTGGCAGACTACCCGAGCTGCTTATGACTGCCAGGCTCCGGCCATGTTAATATTATTATTGCCCGAGCTAGCAGCCAAGCAGTCCATTTGTCCAGAGTAATCCAAAGTGCACTGCGCTGTGCTGCAACACTTCCCCCATCTGAGTGCCACAGGCATCAGGCGCCTGTGCATATGAACGGCCGCCCTCACCCCACCTGGAACGCGGCGCGCAGGTTGACCAGGAACGGGTGCCGGTGCAGTGACACACGCGCCAGCAGCGCCTTCTCATCCAGAACATGGCGCACCTGTGCGCAGGTAATCCATCACACCAGCGCAAACTATGCACTGCTGCTAGCCAGGTGGTGTGATTGTGATGCGGCTACCACGCATGCATTCGTAGTGTGCCCACCTCCCACCCACCCTCGCCCACCCACCGCTAATCGGCCCAATATGCACTCGCACCTGGCCGTCCTTGATGCATGCGGCCTTGGACAGGGCCTTGATGACGTACACGCCCCCTGAGGGCACATGACGTGCGACACTGACGCGGCCGAAGCTGCCCGCCCCAATCACGCGCCCCATCTCGAAGTCACCGAGGGTGGCGTTCCCCAGGCTGAGCGGCGGCTGAGAGGGATACCCTGGTTGAGATGGAGCCCTCTGCTGCACCTCTTGCTGGCCAGCAGCTGGGGGCTGGCGTGTGATGGTCACAGGGCTGGAAGGGCGCGACTGGTGCAGGTGGGTGTGCTGCGGGGGTGCGCCGGGGCGGTGAATGGCGGTGGTTGTGGTGCTGGTGGTGGACGAGGTGGGTGATGAGGGCTGCAAGCAGCATACGGTGCAAGGTAACTAATCGTAACACAACATGTGTGGCATGTGCGAGGTGAGGTAGGTCACCGTGAGCAGCTGGTGGCCAGGCTTGCATGGGAGGCACCAGCCGCCGGAATCATGTATAACACTTTGGAATGAAGCTTGTTCACACGTTACCTCCTGGTGGCATCCTCAATTCAGTTGCACATTACCTGTGGCTGGTAGGCACCATATGCAGCATTCTGCTGCTTGGCTGGCAGCATGGGATTGTCGGTGCGCACCGCATGGATGCGGGCCACACCCTCAACACCGTGCGCCTGCATCGCACGTGCAGCACATGGGATTACAAAGTCTCCAGCTTGATGCATTAATCAGACGCTGTCTTCAAAATGGCTCACATAGCCGCACTGCAAGGGTGAAGCGATGCAGAGATCCAAGGACGGGGCCCGTTCGAATCCAGCTCGACAGAGTTCTGCACTATGCAAGATATATAGCAGCAGAAAGTCTATACCTGATGGTTCGTCCTTGAGCTGACGCGTCTCTTCAGCTCAGCCACCATGGTTTGTGCCCAGCTTGAGGGCCCAGGCCCCGCTGGCGCTTCATTGACACGCTGTTGCAGCATTTCTGATGAAGCTCTCTACTCAGTGCTGTAGATGAGACCCAGTGGATTTGATATGGCTGCCCTAACAGAGCAATGCACTTAACCTGACTGTAGCTAATGCTAGTGGTTATGAGCACTGTCTACAGCAGTTAGCCACAGGTGTCGCTTCACGATGTCGTTTCAGGCGGGGACCTTCAGGGCTATTCCGCTTAGCGGATGTTATAGCACATGAGTTCTAGCATCATAAGTTGCGCAGAAAATAAGGCCCACACATGTATGGCACTACTCGGCAGTACAAGGCTGTATGGTACTGCAACAAAAAGTCGAGTTGCACAGGCACTTGCTACTCAGCTCAGTCGTCTTTGGTACGTAGACTCGCACATAATGCTATTGACACCATCGACACTACGACCGTGGGCATGACACAGCCAGGATGCTGGTGATGCACTGCACTTCCCGCAGTGCGACACAACCTAAAAATCAACAAAGAGCAGCTGCTCATCAGAAGACAGCACAAAGGGGTGCTTCATGGGCGGCAGTGAGGCGAAGTTGTCAAAGCAGCCAGTGAGGCCGTCCAGAGAGCCGGAGTCTGCGCTCCCCGATTGCCCCGTGGCTGCTGCTGCACCACTGGCACCGCCTGTGCTGGGAGCAGGTGCAGGGCTGGGGCTGAAGGGGGGTCTGTGGGGTGCAATGTACGTCTTGGCGAGCACCAAGTCCCAGTCTAAGCCCTGGAACCATGCATGGCCCTTGATAGTACCAATTCCGCCCTTGTCTGTGCCATAGCGCATGGCAGGGTCGGGTTGCAGTAGGCCTGTGATGAGGTCCTTGACCCAGGGTGTCCATGTGGGTGGGAAGAACAGCTTGGTTGCACCCGTGTAGTGCTCTGCGGGCACCCGCAGCAGAGCAACAGTTCAAACGGTGCACCCGAAGGCTGGCCTATGTCCATTGGTATGATAGAACCATAAGGCATGGTTGGAGGTCAATTGCGTCCAGACAAGGAGATGCACCAATCAAGGCTGCGTCCAGTGAGTACTGCCCCTACCAGTGATGCGGCGGTACGTCTCCTGGTGGTTGCCCTGGCCATAGAATGGTGGGAAGCCGTAGAGCATCTCATAGATGACACACCCCAGTGCCCACCAGTCCACTGCGATGCCATGGCCCCTTTGGAACACCACCTCAGGCGCGAGGTAGTCAGGTGTGCCGCAGAAGGAGCGTGTCACACCGCGCTGCCCCACTGCCTTGGCAAACCCAAAGTCGCCCAGCTTCAGGTAGCCATCAGTGTCCACCAGCACATTCTCAGGCTGTGGTCAAGGGCCATGAGGGCAAGCGCAGACCATAAAGCTAATTGGTTGGAGTCTGGTGGCCCAATGCGCAAGGTACCCAGCGTGCTTGTGTGGAAGACCAACAGGCCAGCTACTTGGGACCTGCACCCTTGCTTACCAACCTCACCACACCACACCTACCTTGAGGTCGCGGTATGCAATGCCGCGGCTGTGCAAGTGCTCCAGTGCCAGCACTAGTTGCGCAGCGTAGAAGCGTGCATGCATCTCAGGCAGCTTGGCGCCAGTGCGGCGTGGCAGGTCTCGCAGGAAGGCAAACATGTCGCCGCCCGGGACAAAGTCCAGCACCAGGAACAGGCACGTCGCGTCCTGTGTCAGGCAGTACAGGAGGTTTCAGTCAACACGGGTCATGGGGCGGTGTGAGGCGGAGGGTGAAGGTAGGCACGCTGACTGGCGCTTCAGAATCTTGCTGCTGAGTGGCACTGATTGCCCTTGCCTGCACAGGCTCACCTGGAAAGACACGTGCAGGGTGACAAAGAAGGGGTGGTCTGTAGCTGATATACGAGCCAGCATGGCCCGCTCGTCCATCACGTGCTGCACATGACCCTGCTGCACACACGCGGCCTTGGACAGGGCCTTGATGACAAACACGCGGCCTGTGGCCCTGTGCCGCGCCACGCTGACGCGCCCGAAGCTGCCCGCCCCAATCACACGCCCCATCTCGAAATCTGCCAGGCTGATAGCAGCAGGGGCCTTGGCATGTTCGTGCACCGTGGGCACAGGTGGTGCCGCACTGGAGGGGTGTGTGCGCTGCTCCCGGGTCACGGCGCTGGTGATGTTGTTCTGGGTCGGCGGTGTAGGGCTGGCGTGCTGGGCTGCCTTCCCAGGAGCACCCACACCGCCATGGTGGTGCCCCTTGGGCAGGATGGTGGCTGCAGCTGCAGGAGCTGCAGTGACCGCGGCTTGTGGAGGCGCGGTGAGATGGGTGGTGGCCTGGTGAGTGTGTGCCTGCACCACTTGTGGCTGCTGCTGCTGCTGCTGCTGCTGCCCCTTGCAGGCCTCTTTGGTGTTGAAGGAGGCGGCCTTAGAGAAGGCACCAATGCGGCCGCCCTTGGGGGAGCCTGACTTGGGAGAGCCTGGTTCAGAGGTGGTGGTTGCGGCATTTGCGGCCAGAATGGAGGATGTGAGCTTGCCTAATTTCGGGTGCAGGGCACCTGCAGCTGGGGCCAGCTGCACAGTGATGGTCGCATCTGGTACTGCCTGGACCTGCACGCACAAGGGGATGAAGGTCACCGATCACCCAAGGTGGTTCAGGCATGGGGGGTGTGTGCATGACATGACAGGTGCTCGTGACAGGACAGCTGGAGGCATGCCTGGTGTGTATCCCGCGGGTGTTACTCTTGCATGCAGCACAATCAATTGGATGCATGTTTGGTGCGCTGCATCACAAAGCTGACTTTCGCTGTTGCTACCAGCTGCTGCTGGGGTACCAACCCGGACAGAGAGAGTGATGGGACTGGGACATGTTACTCAAGGTGCAACCCCAACCCAACTGTCGCGCAGCGCGGTACGCACAAGAGAAGTTCGGCACGTCACATCGACCAATGCAGCAGCGGGGCCACTGTGCTTGCTTGCACGCACCGTCTGGCCCTTGCTCATGTCGGAAAGATCCTGCTGCTGGTTTGCAAAGCCAGCAGCCCGAGCAAGAATACCACGCATTGTTCAAAAGTCTTCGCAATGCCAACGTGCGCGCCCGCGAGCCGATTGCCACTACTGCCACAAGCAGTACACCAGCAAATGCTGACTGCGGTGGCTGTGGAAGCTTCACAGTTGAAAATACGGTTTAACTATGCACTGAACATGATATTTGTTTGGCCGTCCAATCACCAACCAGTGTGATCGGTCATGTCAAGAATTCCAAGAATAACAGGCTGCGACTACAACAAGCTACGACGTCCAATGACATCTTGTCGTCAGGTGCACATGATGACTCGGTTAAATTCTTCTGTATCATGTACAACAGGCCCCAAGCTATGCCGCATGTGATGACATGACCTGCCTTCACATCATAACCGCAAAGCACGATACAGATTACGCACACCAGCTGCATTCATGCACCAGGCACTGCTGCCCCTTGCTGCAGCCGTGCAGGGCATCAATAGACTGCTCGTCGCATGCGTTCACGTGCCACCATATGCTCCTGATATTTAAGCCACTTGTTGGCGGCTTGTGTCTCAGATTTGTGCGCACGCAGCCCTGTCATGCTTGCCTGTGCGTCCTCTAGTGCCTGCACATGCACGACAGCAACATAAGCAGTCATTCGTGCCCCTTCGTTAGTGGGGGCCAAGCACTGAGGTAGCACAGCCATGTGCGTCCCCCACCTCACCACCCCGCCCAATCGCTACCACATTCCACAAACCGAGCCCTAGACGGAGCTTGGCACCAGCAAGGCCAGATAGCATCCAACCCACCTTCAGGTGCTGCTGGCGTGCGGCTGTGGTGCGTTCACGCAGGCCGTCGATGTACGCCAAGTCGCGCGCAACCTGTTGGATGCGCTTGCGCCGCGCCTCCGCGGCACGCACCTCCTGCCCCGCCACCCACTGCGCATCAGGGATGGAGGAGCCGTTGTCCAGCCGCCGTCGCCGCGCCTCCTGCCGGCGTGGCAAGCAAATGATCGAGATCGTCAGGAAGAGACTGCAGACAGTGGTGCTGGAGGCACATGCCAAGCCACCCACCAGCGCCGCGCGCCGCGCCTCCTCTTCCGCTGTCGCCTGCTTGTCTGCCATCCGCTGGTACAGGTATCCCCCAGCTGGAGGGCTGTACGTGCTTGTTGCCGCACCTCGCGCCCCTGCCGACACCCTGCTGCTGGTCCCCAAGCTGGTGCCGCTGGCGCTGGGCCCCAGGGTGTCATGTGCACCACCGCCACTGCTGCGCCGTGTGCTGCTCAGCGGCACTGCTGGCCCATGCCAGGCGCGGCTGCCTGCACGGCTCGCTGTGTGGCTGGGGGACGCAGATGCAGCAGACAGAGGGCGCGAGGGGGATGGGTTGGGGTGTGACCCCACTTGGCGGATGTGCCTGGATGGTGTGCCGGGGGTGTGCTTGGTGGGCGTTCCTTGGGTGGCCAGGTATGGTGAGGCACGTTGTCCAGCTGACCCAGGGGACCGCCCTGGGCCTGCACTCCCTGTGCGCCCCCCCAGGTACGGTGACGTGCTGGCAGGGGACAGCAGGGCTGACGTGATCTCCTCAATCTCACTCCTCGACTCCATGATCACACTGATCGTGCCCTCCAGTGCTTCCAGCAGAGGCTGGGGCACGCGCGCCACATCCTCCTCCCCGAGATCTGACAGCGCCAGTGCTGCGCCTGGTGGTAGGCCCAAGCTCTCGCGGATCAGGCCCTCCACCTCAGCAAGCACAATGAGTGACTCATCCAGCACCTGCGCCGTATGAACAGCTGTGCTTCAGAAAATGGGCCAGGTTGCTTCACCTTGAAAACCTTACATAGCGGTCCAGCCCACAGGACAGGCAGAAGGCAGGCAGCATGCACAGAAAGCTGGTGCAAAAGGTCCACGATTACAAGGTGAACGCATCAACCCATGCAACCTTTTTGCATTATCACAACAACATGGCACGCTTGTGCTGCTGGAGTGTGCACCAACCTGGAACGGGTTCTCCTCGTCAAACCCCCTGTCACCTGCCTCGCTGCCTGCTGTAGTACTTGCACCGCCGTCGTCTTGTGTGCGGTATGCCAGCATGCGGCCCCACCCGCTTGCCCCCGACACAGAACTGTCTTGCTCCATCACCTCCTCCTCTACTGTGCCAGCCTCACTGCCTGCATCAGGCAGGTGCCGGCTGCTGCTCCCTTGGTCGCCTGACCCAGGTGCCGTAGTTGTTGCTGGTGCGTAAACCCTTACAAGTGCTGCCGCAGGGGCAGGTGCAGGTGCGGCCTGAGAGGGCATCGCTGAATGCCCAGCTGCGGCTGTGCCCCCTCCGCCATCCCCAAGAACTGACAACACCAGGTCTGCGAGCCCGAGCTGTAGCACTTGCTCTTTGGTCAGTGGACCCAGGGCTTGCATGACTGTTGCATGGTCTGTACCTGGTCGCAGCCGTGAGAGCGCGGCCCGAGCTGCTGCGGCCTGTTCCTGTAATGCAGCCGCCGCATCTGTCTTCTCAGGCGTAGTGCGCTGCTGTTTGAAGCGCGAGATGAGGTTTGGTGCACCTCCCTGTGCAACAGGAGCAGCTTCAGCGGCTGCCATGCTGGTGCTGGGCTTAGTGCTCCCCGTCTGATATGGCTCCCGCTCAGGGACGGCATGCACCGCCGGTTGGGCGGCGCTTGAAGGTGCATGACTGCGCTGTTCCGGCTCGGCCTGTGTTTGAGAGCTGCTGGGTTGGTTGCCTGTGGGTATTGGGATCGCTTGTACATCCTCGCGCATGTCCTCATGCAAACTCAGTTGTGCCACTTGACTTTGCATGTCTGCTGCCATTGCATACGCCCCTGGCGAGGGTAGCTCCGCGCTTACATCTGAAAGCGTCTCCTCACGCTTGGTGCGCACAATAACGAAGGGCTTCACTGCACTTGCATCCCCAGGTCCAGCATCAATGATGGCCGTGTTTGACTGACCAACAGCAGGCCCTCTTTCCAGTTCTTCATTGCTCCCCCGAACGTCCATCCTGCAAGAGTGCCGCTGATTCCAAGCCTCGTCTGTCAGCTCAATGATAAATACCTACCACGAGCATTAGCTAGTCATCGTCACAACAACGTTTGCACGTTCAAGCATGCACACATGGTCGCTAAGATCAAACCCTGTTTGGCTATCTCGTGCATCAGCATAAGCCCGGTCCCAGGATTACCTGCCCAAAACATATTCCATCTGCAGGGTTTACGGCCTTCAGGGTTTACACTGAACCCTGGCTGACAAGGACCTGGCAGAACTGTGAATCATCATGTCCTGGTCTGCTGTTCTGATGTTCTGAATAATGAATAATCAGCTTTCATTCTCAGTACTTACAGCAACCGTGATATCACCAAGCATTTCAATATCGTACAACAAAACACTCGACAGTGTGCCATGGTTACGTGCTTACGTCCTGTCAAAGAAGTTCTTGAACTGAGTCTTTTGTTTATGTGCAGCAGCCCGTGCGCGTTGCTTGACGGCAGACACCTCCCGCTCCACGTCAACAGTGATATTTGGATCCAGCTGTGCACACAACACACGTGGAGCACAAATGCAAAAGTCAACAGGCTGAATTGCGCATTATGCTCTGAGCAATCGGCTACAGCGGCATACATATCTCATAGCTGCATCACAAGCCGCTGTCCTCAAGTGCAATGCCATGTACAATTGTGCTGTTTTGTGTCACATTGCTCGTTCACAGCACAATTGTTCGTTCACAGCACAGCACCAAGCAGGTGGTAAGAGCTCAAGAACCACACCTTGGCTGCCAGCTGCAAGGACTCCTCAGCCTCTTCAAAATCTCCCTTAGCAGCCAGTGCGCGCCCCCGCCTGCAACGCAGCACGATTATGTTGATACATGCGCACAAAGCAGCTGGGATTGACAGCACAGCAGCAACAGCAGCAACACACAAGCCGAAGGGCCACACACCTGAACATGACTTTGGCATTAGTTTCATCCAATTGTAGTGCCTTGTCGCAGTATGCCACGGCATCCCCGGGCTCATTCAGTGCCAACGCACACAGTGCGAGGTTGGACAGCACCGCAACCTTCAGTGCGTCCATGCGGTTGATCTCTTCCTGCAGAGGGTGATGTGGACAAAAGTGCTTGCCCCGTCCTCCACTATTGCATACTCAACTCACAGGTACCAGGTTTGCACGCATCTGCGTCACCTGCTGCACAGAGGCTGCATGTCTATCTGGTGCTGCCTGACGCTGACAGCTGCCATGCACCTGTGTCTCCCAGTCGCGCGTGCTCTCCATGAGGCGCAGGATACGCTCGTAACGTGTGCGCGCAAATGCGTGCTTGCCCATCTTGACCAGCTCGTTGCCCTTGGCCTTGACGCGCTCCGCCATCACAAACCGGTCAGACATGCTCATGACCTGGGAATGCAGGTAGATAGTGCTGCTGTTATTGTTGATGGTGGTGGTTCTGGAGCAGCCATCCATGTGTGCAAACAGTGCAATCAAGGCCAGGCTGTCGCTGCACGCCATAGCGCATGGTGTTTGCACCCTCATGAACACCTCTGGCTTCAATTGCCAGTGGCAGACTGCTGACCTCCATCAATCACATACAAAGCCGTCACGCAAAAGCAGGCCGCACCTGCCAGTGGCCCTCCTTCTCAAAAGACACCAGCTCCACCTCAAACTCAATAGCATCTGTGCCTGAGATACCCGGGGGCGTGTCACTGCGGCCTTCATACCCATACCTACAGCAACCATGATCCAATGTACAGACAATGGAGTGCATATTGTTTATTGGCAATTGTGAGAAGACGCAGTGGGATTGGAGCATGCGCAGGATGCAGCCAAGCAGTGCTGCGCAGTACGCAGATCATACAAGTACATGCAGAGCACATCAATGCCTGCAGATGCTGTGATGACTGGCACGAAGCAGGCGACCCACTTTCCAGGTGCTGCCCACACGCGTGCCACCTCCCCAGGCACCATCAGCTTCACTGCCATCTCCAACGCCTCAGGTGCCTCACCACAGCCTGCACATGGTGCATCACAGCACAGAGCGGTCAATTATCTCTGCCAAGACAAACTCGCACTGTTGACCACTTGCTGCAAACTATGCTGCCCAAGTCAAATGGGGGCTTGCATGGAAGTTGACATGTCAGCACATTTAGTGTGGCACACCTGCTGAGCCCTCCCCAGCCTCCATCCATAATGCAAATCATCAAACACCCCATGCCCCACCCTTGAGGATGAGCGCCAACCCGCCACACCTGTGTCCAACTCCAGCGCTGGCTGCTCCGTGGCAGTGCCACCCGCCGCCCACTGCAGCGCATCTGGCTCCTGTGGCACTGATGCCCCAGCAGGCACGCGGCTGTCATACGCCCACACACCCGGCACGCCACCACGCACGGCACGCACGCGGTAGTGCAGCTTCATGGTGGTGTCGTTGAGTGCGCAGTCAATGGGGAACTCCCCTGCGCCATCACGCACCCGCCGCTTCAGCACCTCACCAGTCCCTGTCATGTCGCGGACCTGGGCATGAGAGTGCATGCACAGGTCCAGGATCACTATGATTACGTGCGCAGCGTGCTGCACTAATGCGCTGGTGACAACTGTGCAGGGCGCGGACGGGGTTGCAGAATGTGGCATGGTCCACACACACCTGCACAAGCCCAACCAGCTCCAGCTCCACCTCCAGCTGCAGGTGCTTAGGTGGAGGGGGCGGCAGTAGCCCCTGCTGGCTGCTACTGCCGCTGCTGCCTTGGCTGCTGCTGGGTGGCTGCATGGCTGACACTGGGATGATGAACAGCGAGCGCTCACCCCTGCACATGAGCCCCAGTGCTTCCTCCACACCTTGAGGCAGATGCCCCTGACCCAGCACTGTTGTCAGTGGCTGACCTCCGTCCATTCCGGATGCACTGCTGCCTGCAGTGCCTGTGGTGCTGTACAACACCTGCCCAGTTCGCGGGATGCCGTCATATGCCAGGGTGCGGAGTGTGATGTTGAGGGTGACCTCAAAGGGCGGCCGCGCACTCTCCCAGCTGCCGCCCTCCTGCAGCACGCGCCGCACCATCGTCTCGTGGAACCCCACGGCACGCACGCCCTGCGAGGTGGACGCACGCAGCACATACTCCATGACGGGGCCATGTGTGTGCATGCAGGTGCACAGATCGCACACGACGTACGTTCCTTGCAAGTGTACATGCTGGTGATGCTCTCACAGGTCCTCCTGTATGAGCGTGTAGGAAACCACTGGCTGCACAAGATTGCTGAGCAAGACATGTGCACCTGCTGGCCTAGCCAAGCGTTACTCCAACAAACCCTTGCGCGCACATTGTCTGATTTGACCCAGTCCACCAGTTGAAGTGTGCAGGCCAGCAGCTGGTCAGCAGGTACCCCTGGAGGCGGGGCCATCTTGCAGTCGGGGTGCGAGAAGCCGTAGGAGGGCCGCATGCGCAGCGCCGTGCGGCCAGCCTTGCGCATGCCTGTGTGGCAGGCAACCATGCAGGCACAACACAAGGGCATGCACACAGGCAGGCGCACAGGCGCACACACGCTGGTGAGTTGTCACGTGGGGCTTGAAATTGTCAGGGCTTGCTGCGGCAGCAGGGCATGCAGCTGTCATCCTGCTGTGCAGCCCTTCATGCCATGCGGCCCCTCAGTGCCAGCTTCTGTTGAACCAATGCATCAATCGCTGCAGGATTGGCACATACAGTCACGCAGAACCACCATCTGCTGCAGCTGTGGCTCCCTCCCACCTTTGAGCGCAATCTCCCATGCTCGTGGTGCACGTGCACCCTTCTCCATCAGGAATGCAAGGGGTGCCCCGCTGCCTCCCTCAGATGCCCGGCTGCTCCACAGTAGGTCATCCTCAGCATTGGAGATGTCCACATGCACAAACACCTGGGGTAATTTGTCACATGAGTGGCACGCCAACACAGCCCGTTCAGCATGTGCATGTGCATGTGCATCACTTGCATGCTGAGGCTCCATCTGCTACTGTCATTCATGCGCCCCTCCAAGAACAGCCTTCAGCCTGCAGGCGAAATTGGTGTAAAGTGCACAAATCCTGCTTGACAAACGCACCAAGTCCCCGGCACCAGGGTTCTCGTCACCGTCCCCTTCTTCTAGAACAGCTTGCAAGACAGCACCGGATGCGAGATCCTGCTCCTCCCTGCAGAGCCATAGGGTGGGTGCGTTGGAGGGGGATTACATCCCCAATACGATCGTATGACTGATCTGAGCAACCCATAGCAGCATTCTTCACGATACAAATAACAGTGGAAACGGAGCATGGGCTGCTTTGTTCTTAGCACCCGCAGCAGTAGCACCTGAGCTTCTTGTCCTGGTCCTGCCGATGCTGCTTAAGCTCCGGTTGTATGAGCTGTTCCTTTGGGAACGCCTGCAGCTCCTGCAGGTACTCAGTGAGCCGCATTTCTCATGAAGCGCGCACCGATTAGCGCAACAACATGCGTGAGCAGTGACTGCAATGTTTACGGTTCTAGAAAATCTGAAAGCAAATCCTGACAATGCAGCGACCATTCCTCTTCCAGCACTTATGAAGCTGTCATGGGTGAGGGAAGTGGAAGGACAAAGTGTGGACATGTGCATCGCTTACACTGTGGCATGTTGCCTTTGACCTTGGGGGTCCCAGCAGCAGGAAAGCCGAGACACAGCCCCAGCACATACCAACACGAATCTGGTGATGCAAATAGCCTTGCACCCCTGGTGATACCGCGAGGAGCACTGTTTCATGTGCATCGTGTTTGCAGTCACACCCAGTGCGTGGTCCAGATGCTGACTTTCCACACACCCACACATGATCGGACAGCCATTTGGTTCACTGAAACAGACCTTCTGTAGGCACCAAGTTTTGATGCAGCAAACTGCACCAGGTTCATCCACAAAACCGCGCACGGTTTTGCTTCATGATCCTGCTAATGTATGCCCAGTAAACGACCCTCAAAATCAACTCACAAGCACTCTCAGGTCAAATGCCTACGCAGTAAATAAGCATGCAATGACAATCATGCCCGAGAAGTCCAATCATGCCCAAGAAGCCCCATCTGAAATTCCAGGTGGGCCTGAACCACGCCTCAAGCAACTGCAGGGCCACGAGAATGACTCATAGTACCAAACCACTTGGAACTAGATGTTGCTAGTGAAATACACATACACGC
This sequence comes from Haematococcus sp. NG2, assembly GCA_004335575.1. Lineage (NCBI taxonomy): Eukaryota > Viridiplantae > Chlorophyta > Chlorophyceae > Chlamydomonadales > Haematococcaceae > Haematococcus > Haematococcus sp. NG2. The sequence goes on from QAXD01000181.1 coordinate 158,987, forward strand.
TCTTGGAGCAGTGTGGTCAGCAACATTGTTGTGTACAACCCTGAGACCCATTCATGATGCACGACTTGCAGTGCATTGTGCTTTGGTGCTCAAGCCACATGTAGATATGAATGCTGTGCACTTCATCCCTTGTTTCTAAACGCACATCACCATCGCTGGCTGCATCTTGATCATGCCAATGTCCCTTTCTTCAGGGCTGACCTCAGCCCACCCCGTTGCTCATCTCCACCCTGCCCCTCCCCGATGGATGCAATCGAGCCTGGTGCTGCTCCTGTACGCCCACTTGCGGAACGATGAGGGCTGCTTTGTACATTCTCGTTGTCGTGCACAGCCGTGGGTTGCTGTGCTGCCAGGCCTCCTCGCGGCCCCAGACTGCTGCCCAGCCGCTGGTAGCTGTTGGCCGCACCTGCACCCACCTCCGCCTGCGCCCCAGGTGATCCCAACATACTGCCGCTGCCACCTGCATCACTGCCACGACTGCCGGCCCGCTGCTCACCAGCGCTGCCGCCACCCATCCCATGCAGTGCGCCTGAGCTTGGTGGCTTGGGCATACCTCCCGTGGCACTCTTGCTCATGATTGCTGTCTTGTTTCGCACCATCGATGGTACCCGGAGGGCTGAGGAGCCCAACACGCTGCCCGGGGCCCGCGCCACGCTGGTGCTGCCACCCCCAGCCGCAGGCCCTGTGAACGCTGCCAGGCCGCTCTTGAGGCCGGCAGCAGCTGCTGCGGCTTGCAGCTCCATCTCCAGCTCCTCTGCACGCCGCGACGCCTCATCCGCGTTCAGCTTGCTGTGACCCAGCACCTGGGCAACAGCAGCAGCGCACCATGCGTTCAGCTCATGCCGTGCGCTGTGCAAACCTGCGCCAAAGGTTGCTCGTCTGTGTAGCAGTGCAGCTGAGCCATGTGCACGCACGCATGTTGAATGAGCAGCACCCTGGTCAGCACGGGTTGTGCTGTAACACGATTGTGATGGCCACCCTGCACTGCAGCCACACGACCAGCTTGATTGGTGCAGGGAGGCCGCTCACCGTGTTGTGGCTATGGCCCTGTGCTGCAAGCCGCCCCTCCAGTGCCTCCAGCCGCGTCTCAGCCACCCCCACACTGGTCACCAGCCCGTCCACGCGCCCATCAAGCTTACTTAGGTGCACCCCCAGCACGCGGACCAGCTCAAGTAACGCATCCCTCTGTGTCATTGCCTCATCCAGCTGCCTCCCGAGGACATCCACACGCGCATTCAGCACCTTGTTGTTGTACACCAGCTCGGCCAGCCTGCTATCAGCTGCAGCCAGTGCTGCAGATGGCTCGTGAGGAGGACCCGCAGCTGCTGCAGTGCCACCTGCAGCGCCGCGGTGCCGCTGGTTGGCGGGCAAACGCGGGGCGTGCGGGACATGTTCGAGCGTGCTGCCGCGGCGGCTGCTGTGCTGCCGCTGCAGCGGAGGGAAGGCTGGAGACGTAGGGTGCGACATTGTACCAAGTGTTGATGCCCGGCGGGAAGATATCGCGACCGATGGCGGTTGAGAAGCCTGTGGAGACATGGTGCCCCCTGGTGAGGGGCGATGTGAAGCTGTAGAGCCCAACGTTGATGTCCGGTGCAATGCAGGCTGGCTGGCTCCATCAAGGGTTACTGAGGAACCGCGGCGGATGCGTGACAGCTGTGGGGGAGGGCCTGGGCCTGGGCCTGCCAGGACAGCCAGCAGCAGCGCCTGGTCTTCGTGTGACATCGTGGTAGAGAGTTTCCTGCCTGGTACGGAGCCAGCACCGCCCACCACGCTGCTGCGCTGCTGGGACTGCATTGCTAGGATGGAGCCCCGGCGACCGCTAGTGGAGCTTGGCCCAGCTGCAGCCGCCACATGGGCCGTCTCTGAGACAACACTACCCCTGCCCGCTGGGGACAGGAGGTTCATGCCCAGTTGTGATGCGCGTCGGTTGCCTTGGGGCGCAATCACTGTCAGGTTCTGGGCTGTCAAAACAGGCGAACGTTCCAGCATATTCATGAGCATGGCTGCAGACGACATGTGACGTGATGCACGTCTGTTGTGCACGCCGCCTGTGTCTTGGCCTGCTGCCCCTGGTGCAGCTGTGTGCTCCGCCTCGAGGAAAGAAGGGCCCTGGCCAGATGCGAGGTCGCCTGCAGCTGCTGGCTGAGGACCAAGGTTGGAGCGCCGTCGTAGTGATGAGTTGTGTTTAACAACATTACCAGGGACATTGCTTGGCAAGAGGTGTGCTCCATCGGGGTCCTCCTGCCCTTCCCCCACGGGGCCCTGTGGGCCACGACCTGACATGGCGATGCGGCCTGGAAGCTCCCAGGAATACATGCCAGGTACGTGCAGCACCCTCAGCACACGGGGCGGCATGGTTGTACTGCTAGCGGTGCTGCTGGACCAGGACGCAGGGCCCGTGGTTGCACCTCCCCATGCCCCACCACCCACACCCCGAGTGTTGCGTGGTGCCAGCTGCTCCGGCCAGCTCCAGGCTGGCAGTGTGTGGCTGCTCTGCTTTTCCCCATGTCGTTGATGTTGCGACGCAGGGTGTGGGCTGAGCCGCAGCGCAGGACGCTCCACGCCTTCAGCAACAGCAACGCCATGGGGCGCGGCATGTGGGTCCGGCACGCGCCGGTCTGCTGCTGCAGCATCCTCGGCTTCGTGTGCCGCGTCCAGCTCTGCCCGCACCCTGAGAGGCTGCCCCGTCTGCCTTGCATGCTGCATGGGTGCTGCGTCTGCATCTTGTGCTGCCGCCACCCATGCAGACATGTCGCCGGTCAGGGCCGAGTTCACCTCGCTACCTTCAAAACCAGGCGACTTGCTGCGGGCCTGGCCAGGGTTGTGCAGGACTTTGCTGACTTGATCCCCTGCATCACCCTCCTCCCCATCCTCCTCCTCAAACACCACTGCTGCAGCTGCATCCCACTCCCGCCCACTCCCACGCCGGACCCTGCCCACCTTCATGTTGGCAGGGGATGTGCGGGTGAGGGGCTGTTCAATACCACCCTGTCCCTCCCACACCTCTTCTTCATCCCCGTAACTGGGTTGCACTGCTGTTGGCGCCTGCCGCCTGACAGTGCGCCCACTACCAGGCAACACGCGGCGCTTGGATGTCTTGGCCATTGCACCATGCCCCGCACCCCCTGCTGAAACATCCACTTCTCCAGCCCCTGACGTGTACCCCTGCCCTTCATCATCCTCATCAATGCCACCCAGCCCGCTGCTGGTATCGTCGTCATCAGGCATGAACTCCTCCTCCTCAATCTCCTGGATCAGCGCAGCCACACCCGCGCGCGCACGTGTCAGCTCAGCCAGCCGGCGCAGTGCGTTCGCCTCCAGCGCGCGCGCAGACAGCGGGAAGTCCTGCGTGCAGATGACAGACATGCACACGCAGGTGGGTTGATGGCTGGCTTGCAGCTGAGCTGGCTAACGTGTGATGTCCCACCACAGCACTGCCACACGTGTGCTAACATCATAACAAACATGTTGAAATGGGCAGGGGAAGTTCGTATGAAGCACATTTCCAACAGAAGCGCACACAGCCGCCTGCCAGGAAGGTGCCCTGCACAGCCCAGCTGACTGCACCTGCATCGCCGCCCGCAGACTGCTGCCGTCCAGCACTCCCAGGTCGCTGTACGCCAGCCCCGCACAAGTCGCAGTGCGTGCACCCGCGTGGACCAGCGCCAGCTCGCCAAACACTTCACCAGGGCCAAGGACTGCCACAATCTCATTCCGCCCAGACACGACAGCGACCGCCCCCTAGGGCAGCACAAAAACAGGCTCACACACAGTATGGTGTGGGGTGGCGTGCACACCTGATATGAATGGTGTGCACTATGACATGATCCTCAGGCAACACCTGATCCAGAGTAGCCTAGCACAAGCACCTGGTAGGCACATGTGTGCGTTGTTGCTGCCACAAGCCCATGCAGAACCCTGGAAATGCAGGTGGAGATGCTAGCCAACTCGACGGCCTTCACACAACTCATCCCGTCCCTCGCTCACCTTGCGCAACACATACATCTCATGGCCTGCATCACCGATGCGGAAAATGGTTTCTCCAGGCAGTGTGAGCACGATGCGCATGCGCACCGCGCACGCCGCAAGAAATGCCGGCTCGCATCCCGAAAATAGGGGCAGCTGCAGCAGCGGTTGGAGAGACATACTGGTCAGAGTGGGGGGCATTGCGGGTTGATTAGGCATAAGTACAGCCAAACACAAGATAACCGCCTCCAGGGCAGACGTCGGAGCGGCTGACACAACACAATCTTTTGGTCAGTCCTGGCATGGAGTGAAGGAGTGCGTGCGCGAATGTGCAGAGTGGTGCCCACGCACCTTCTTGAGGTATGATGAATGCAGATAGTCCGACAGGTCAATGAGCGCGCGCGGGGGCAGGTCACGCAGGGAGTCAAACCCCTCCACACCAGGGTGACCGCGGCCCTTCAGGTACTCAAACATGGTCTGGACCTGTGGATGAGGTGGCAGGTCAGGCTGCACCGTGTTCCCTAGGGCTTGCTTGCTGTTGCTCCCTCGCGCTGTTGACAGCAGGATGACATCAATGGTTTGTGCCCCCCCGCACTGACTGACCTCGATGTGCTTCACCAAACATTGCTGCTGACTGATGAGCCTCCTAGACCTATTCAACCTTCCCGCCTACACCCATCGCACACCTTGGCCTGGAACTGGGCGGGAGCCCCCAGGTAGCGCAGCACGTTTGCTGTGAGCAGCTGGCGATGTGTGTGGCGGTTGAGTGTGGTGTCCAGTGTGGCCACCAGCAGTGCCATGTGGCCCACGACGGCGGAGTACAGCAGTGTGCCGATCTGCGTGCACCGCCATGCCGTGGCAGCACAATTGGGGACACAGGGTTGTGCAGCATGTTTTGTACAGTGTGGCTGTGGGAGAGTTTATGCAGCTACAGAATGAGTTACAGGCCGTGTTTGAGTTGTGCGGCATTGCATGCCAGCACGGTGAGCGTTGGTTGCCAGGTAGGGCCACGCCATGCGGAGGTTTACGGCGGTCTAAGAGGGAAGCTATCACGTCTCAATGCCACTCTTGAGGGCAGGGAGTGACGAGCATACCAGCCCTAGCAACTGCAGCAGCAGTGGCTCACCAGCAAGACGATGGTCATGTACACGCGCTCAACGTTGTTGTACGCGAACAAATTATCGCCCACCTGCAACACAGTTTGAGTAGCGTGTTGCCGTGATACGTCACAAAGCAATGCTTCCCACGCATGCAGGCAATCTCATCACTTGCTCCCATACTGGCAGATCCTGCGCCCGCTACTGCGCTGGCCACGGCTGGAGCCCGCCAAACAGCCACGTTGTTGGGCGCACCAATAGCAGGAAAGAATTGTAGTAGCACACAATGTACAGTGACAGCTTTGAAAAGTTCTGTACGTCCTGCGGCTGGCTGCTGTTCAGCATGACGCCGGTACTGTTCATCCATGTTGCGTTCATGGATGTGGCATTCAGGTTGGGGTCCATCAGGGTGGTAGAGTTGCCGGTGTTGTTGCCTGCATCTGCCTGCCGTGCCAACATGGCGGCGTAGCCGTCCGCAGCTTCCTGCTCCAGGACTGCATGCACCACAAAACAGGTGACGCTGAGCGTTTGAAGAACAAGAACCAAAGCAACAAGCTGCACTGTGAGGTGAAAGTAATGGATTGAGCACCAACGGCTGCAGGGGGCTGGTGAACCGCAACCATTGGGATGCCAGTAATGGGCCATATATCATAGTTGTGAAAGGAATCCATCCGGCATGTACTTTCATGCCGTGATTATTTTAACTCACCAACGTCAAACAACCAGTCTTCGTTTTGGATGGATTCGCCCCCATAGCGGTACAGCCCGTACCAACCACATGCCATCCCTGCGGTGGGTCAGGTGCGCAAGCAAGGACAGCAGTGACGCTGGTGTGCCTGGCAGCTGGTTTAATGTAAAGCAAAAGGCTTGTGAGATCAGCATGACGTGGGAACCAGGAGAGGCCCGGCACAGCTGCATGGCATAATGTGCGTGAGAGGACCAGCCAAGTGCAGACTCACAGTGTGCCAACATGACCATGAGCAGAAACAGGGAGCCGATGTTGAGAAGCTTGGCGTTCTGGAAGCGGTCAATGAAGCGGATGAGCCTGTGTGCCGTGCACAGGGACGATCAACCAAGCAGTGAGCGCTTCATGACAGCAGCACATGCAGACATTTCACATGGACAGTGTACAGTACAGGAGGCGCTGCACACGTCCTGGGCAGCATAGGCAACAGCTACCAGAAGCAGTCAGTGCAGGTGCCAGGATGGTCCGTGCACAGCACAGCAGCCTGTACGCCTGCTGTCCATCTGCTGTCACCTGCCCAGGCGCAGCAGCCGTGGGGTCTTCAGGAAGCCCAGCACAGTAAGGGTGCCAGGGCTGGTGGATGCAATCGCGCTCAGCAATGCATCGAAAGGGATGGTGGCCACGACATCCACCCAGAACCAGAACGCCATGTAGTGGGTGGCTATGCTCTGCGGGTCGCGTATCAGCTCACCCTGAATGTGAATAGGAGCGAGTAGGACATCATGCAGGTCGGCCTTGTAAGAACATCAGCTCTCCAAGAAAGGAGGTGGGCAGGTCAGGAAGCAAACCATGCGTTTTGCTGCTGCACAAAATCAGCGGTGCTGCCCTACTGCCAGGTCAGCAGCAGCAACTGTAGCGCACATCACCGCTTGCGCACCATGTGATTCCAGTACGCAGTGCGGAAGTTGAGGAACACGTCCACGGCAAACAACCCATCTACTGTGTACTCCAGAATGTCCTGCATTTTTGGGTGAGCAGTGGAGGAGGCAGTCGTTGCCAAGCTTTGGTGAGAGGGCAGTCCCGTGGCGCACAGTGCTCTGAAGCAGTGAGGAGGAATCGATAGCCAGGACGTATGTACAGAATGTACTACAACAGATGCTGATGCCGTCGTGCTGGCCGATTTTGATTGCGTCAAACCGTATGAGGACCCCCTCACCAGTGCATGCCAGTTTGGCAGTGTGAAGGAGATGTCCACAGGGACCTGCGGAGAAGCAGTTGCCAGCAGCAACTACAATAATCGCAGAGCCCATGTGCTTGATCACCACCAAGTCCATCGGCATGACAGGCGCTGTCGACCCTTGTGGCACGCGGTGGCCATACTGCCGGGCGTGTGACGCACCACAAACGCGTTGTACAGCACCAGGACCAGCAGCAGGACGTCCCACGACAGCTTCCACGTGGCATCAGGGTGGACGATGGGCAGTGTGTCCCTGGAGGGGGATGAGCAACGGGCAACATACTGACTTTCACTATGTCGGCCAATTGAGTGTATTCACTGTACAGTCATCGGACGAGCATGCCGCACACTCACCACCACGACCATGCGACTGCTCGCACATGTTGCCAGCGGCTGGGGTGATGCATGCGTGACATGGAGCGCTCCAGCTGTGCCGGGTGCCCTGCCTCAGGCCGCGCTCCTGGTACTGGGCTGGTGCCGGACGTGCGCGCAGCATGTGCGGCTGCAGCGGCTGCCGCAGTGACACCTGCTGCATGTGCACGCAGTGCTGCCTCCGCGCCTCTGCCTGCCCCCGGCCCGTCCCCTCCTTGCAACCTGTGCGCAAGCACCAACGAACACAAAGCAGAGGCCCGTTGGTGGTCTGCGCCGTACAGCACTGGTGCAGTCATGATGCATCAGAGCCCCAGCCAGGATGACACAGCCAGGCGAGACCATCGCCCAGGCAGGGCCCAAAGCAGCTGGGTATCCAATCACGTACCAAAGTGCAACCCGTCGTTTGCCATGTTTACCGCCTTCAACTTTAGCAAGGGGTGCTGACAAAAACTCTGCTGTGCCTACACACACAAACGGCAGCAAGTGTTGGGACCAGTCCCATACGTCACCCCGGACACAGGCTTGAAGCTTGCATGAATTGCTTCCTCAACATTTGGCTGCAAGTTGTTGCAATGATGGCAAACGGCACTGTAAGCGGCGTTGACCGTGGACGTACAAGCCCATTATGTGTGCACTGCAGTCACTAGCATACACACCTGGTGCTTGGCGCAGGGCCGCACGCTTACGGGCATGCCTGCCCTGCGAGTATGCAAGTCGGCGTGGGTCTACATGCGTGCCCCTGCCATGTCCATCATGGACCTCTCCGCCCTTTGCGCGTCCAGTCGTTGAGCTGGTACTTGAACTCGCATCATCGTGCTGTTCATCTTTATGGCGCTGCAATGCGAAACATTCATGTCAGAAAAATTATAGGGGCACTGCCACTGTTATGAAGCGCTGCAGGTTTGTGATGCCTAGGTGATGTTCTGTGTGCGACTTGAAGGAATACGCATGTGCGCCAGCGTGGCTGGTTGAGCGGTTCGCATGGGCCAACTCCTCACCAGGTCATCGAGCTGCTGCTCAAACGCTGTTTGCTGAATCAAGATCTCAGCAGCCATCGCAACAGCTCAACGAAACGCGTGTTGGAAGAGCAGCGCCCTCGTCCCCAGGTGGCACCGTGCTGCAAGTCACTATGTCCATAATAAGGATGCTTTGGGTTCAGTACGGGCTCTTTGGTATGCCCGGCCCATGCCTGGAAGAACCGACCATGGTTTATATCTTCTGCCTGATAGACTCATAGACTCAGAAACAATACTTAACAAAGCTCGTACGTCACGCTGTGGCTGACTATGTGACGGTTGACAGTTGATGAATTTCTGTTGGCTAGCCAACAATTGCCTTACTTTACTATCCTTACCCTGTGATGCAGGCCACACAGCAACATCGCGAGGAAACCAACAGAGCCACAGATGCACCTGCTGGTGTCGAGCCACCCCACCCCGACCCCCCGCTCTGCCTGTCTGGTTGCAACATCCTACATCTGGTTGCTGTCCTGCAGCTGGTTGTGGGAGGTGAGCTGAGGTGCTCAACACAGCATGGTGCATCAGCCTTAATCGGGTTGACCATGAACGTCTGCTGGTTACAGACCTGCAGCTGGCAATAGCAGTCCTGTCCACTCCACATATACTCCTGCTCCGACACAAAGGTTCAAAGATCCACTTGCCTTGCATGTTCAGCAGTGCCAAACGCATGTTCTTGCTAAGTTTGCAACATGTCCCCATCTGCTGGTACAAGCATGACTTTCCGTTCTGTATTGTACACACCCCAATTGCGCTAGCTGCAACTCTCTAAAGAATACCAAGCACCACATGTTGCAGCAGCGTCGTGCAGAAGTAGCACCACTATCCAGGGCCCACACGAGGGATATCATGGTGCTCCTGCATGGGTGAAGCACATGATGGTACATACTGTCAAATGCAGAGGGATGCCGATGTTGTTGATATGCCAATGCTTCCATCATCCATTTTGACAACCTGCACGGGTCCTGTTGCATGGCATGCCCCTGTTGCATGGCATGCACGAGTGCACACCATGTGCTGCATGGACACCAGCACCCTACCGAAAGGTTGGCTAGGTAGTCGTTGAATTCCTTAACACGGTCACGATGCGACTTTGAAGCGAGCCTTTTCAACCTGTCCTCCTCCAGCTTGATCTGGCGAGCAGCGAACCGCTTCTCCGCCTCCGTGCGCCTATCCTCGTCCGAGCCTTTTTGCTCCAGCTCGTAGCCGTGAAGCAGCTTCTTCAGATCTTCGGCCTTGGCCAGCTCCTGACCAGAAGAACCCTCGCCATCTTTGATGGGGCTTTCCTCTCGCTCAGCCACCTTCTTCTTTGTCTTTTTTGTTACTCCGCCTGCTGCCTTCAGAGGCTCACCGCCCTTCAGCTTAAGCTTCCCGCCAACAAAGCTCATCCTGGAACGATTTACTGTTGCTCAAACTTTGGCTCAGCGGTGACGTAGTGGTAAGCGACCACCAGGATCATGATGATCATGCCCAAGTAAGACGTGAAGAGGCCAAGGGCCTCGTCGGAAAGGGCCATACTGGGTACACGGACCAGTAGCGCTGTTATTGATTGGCTACCAATCAACGTTTCACTACGGCTGTTCACATACGGAGGTCATTGCAAGCTGGATGGTTTCAAAAATCTTGGTTATAACACGTGTATATGTACATATTATAGTACTCAGTTGTTGTAAACCAGTGCCAGCCCGCGCAACATGTCCTTATAGTTCGACTGAGCAGGAAACTGCCAACTTCTTGAAAATGGCATAATGTGCAAATGCATATCATCACTGCCTGCCACTGCGCGCATGTATAGCAGCTGACAAGCTGCACGGGCAATGCAGCCCTGCAGAAGGACGCGAGCAGGGAGCTGGTGGTGCTAGCAGCCATGATCTTTCACGTTGGACAGCCCAGCTTGTTGCGCGCACTGGCTGGAACCCTTTTGCTGGTTCTGTCCTCGGTAGATGCTCAGCAAGCCAACAGCCCCGTGTGCGAGGAAGCAAGGGGGCACGTGTTCGTTGAGCTCAATCGGTAAGGAAAGCTAACTTTTGCGTCTACCATGTAATGCATGGGATGCCTGCTTGCATCATGTGTCTGTCATGCAGGATACTGCTGCACGGAGGCATTTGCACACGCATCCACACCAGCAGCATGACATGTGCAGGGCTGCAACCTCGAGTGACGGAGGCACATTGCTCACCAACGTCACATGGGTCGACTCCCTTCTGACCCAGCTGTTGTCAAGCTGCACTAACTCCAGCATCCAGAGCATCAGCCCTGCACAGGTGGGACTGTGGCAGTCGTTGCTACAACCCTGCGCCTGCCATTTATGCACAAAGGGCTGATTCAGCTCAACAATTGCAGTTCTTGACTGCTTGCCATGGATGCAGGGCCAAAAGCATATATATGTGCCCGTGAAACTGGTGTGTCAATGCTGGCTGCAGATCGCGGTACCCAACGACTTGTACGAACTTGCACGGGGCCTGGTCTCATCTTACACCGAGGCCACAGGCCGCCAAGTCAATGTGGGTACTGTGCCCAGCAACCTGCACCGCCCTGACATGCACCATGTTGCTCTGTATGTGTGCGCATGGCATGTTGTTACGCCTCATGATAACACATGTGTAAGCGCCATGCCCGCACACGCAGCTGACGCCACGTGATCCGCTCCTGCTGCCAGATGAGATTGACCGCATCTACCGCACTGCTGCTGCTAATGCCAGCAGTGACACGAACTGGGATGGCCTTATCATCGATTCACAAGTGAGACGTGGTTTGCGTGTCAAGGTGGCCAGCCCCCAGCTGCAATTAATTCCCACAAAATGCCCGCGCAGCTGTGCTTGGATAGGCAAATCACGAGAGCCATGTGGCATGTGAAAACCGCGGTTTTGGGCTTAAGCTGCCAAAAAGGATGGGACCTACACTGCGAACACTGACCAGCATCAAGCTGACTGTGCAGACGTTGCCGCACCTGGCTACATGGGATGGCATGGCTGACCTTGCGGCGTTCAACCTGTCTGACATCAATGACCTGGGGTACGAGGTGCGTGAGTTACACTTTCATCACGGACCTTGTGGTGGGGATGTCGGGGGTTGGGACCTGGGTTGGGTCAGGGTCATGGTTGGGGTTCAAGTTGGGGTGCACGGCACAGCAGGTGTTATCAAGGTGCACCAGCGCCCAAGCCGGAGCTGCCATGGTTGCATCTGTGCGCTGTGGTGCAGGACATCGAGATGCCCATCCGCAGCGTATGGTTGCGCTGGGGCCCCCGTGTGGTTGGCCTGCCGCTGTCCTACAACATGCCCTTCCTGTACATGCGCAAGGACCTGGCAGCCAAGTACGGCTGGAGTGCACCACAGACATGGGAGGTGCGCAGCAGCAGTGCGTGTGCACCAGCATGGCTGTGGGCAGCATGGTTGCACGTGGCATGGGAGCTGCTTGCGCTGGTGATGGTGCCAGGACCTGTGCAGGCATGGACATGTGCAGAGGCATCTGACGGATCATGTTGCTATCTTGGCTGCGGCTCCACTGTGGTTGCAGGAGCTGGCTGCATTGGCTGAATCCATCCATGGCCAAGACCTGAATGGGGATGGGGAGCCCGACTACGGCCTGTGCGCGGACAGTCCGTTCGTGATGCAGGTGCGCCTGAGGCTGCAGCGGCCTGGCAGGAGGGGCTGCGCTGAATCCCACCACCAGTCAACAGACCATGTGTGGTGCACGCAGAGGGGGGTGGATCAGGCTGAGGGGACAGCATAGACTGCTTGCAGGTGGCACTAAACATGTGATTCCTGTCAAGGTTGTGAAATCCCCGTGGCGTTGCTGCAGATTCTGAGTTCTGTGCTGATGCGCAAGAATGATGGAGCTGGGCTGGGAAGCCATGTGAATGGCTGGGCCATCGACACACCCACCTTCACGTCCCTCATGAACACCACCGGCGCACTGTACGCGTGGCAGACGTACTCACGGCTTGCCGCTGTGATGCTGTGAGTGCTGCTCAGCGTGCACTGGTGTTGGACTGTAGAGCTGCGCAGCCCAGCTCATGCTGTGCATTTTACCACACTTGTGTGCACGCTACTGTGCTTGGGAGGCGAGGGACAGATCTGGCATGCTGGTGCTGCGATTGCAACACCAGCAACCCACAGCGTATGGAGTATGCACGATCAGCCTGCCAGCAGCTCATCAGCATGCTGTATTTGTGGCATCTTTGTGCATGAATTCTACCAGCAACCCTGTGTGCTTGCAGGATGGAAGTGGTTGGCGACGCAGCAGGTAGTATGCCAGGTGGCATTGGCGCCGCTGATATATCAGCAAGTAGTCAATCTTCTGGTAGCAGCACCACCACAGATGTGAGCCCTGTGCTGAATGCTGGCCAGCCTGGCCGCAGGCGGCAGCTACAGCAGGCCCCAGGCAAGCCACCGGCCAAGGGTCCCCTACCTCCAAAGCCAGCAGGACCTCAGCCACCCAAGCCAGCAGGACCACAGCCACCTGAGACAGAAGAGTCTCCCGGGCCTGTCCCTCAGCCCAGCCCACCTGCAGCTGGGGGCAACCTGCTGCTGCCGCCACGTGGCCTCCCAGCGGCTGTGGCACCTGCACCGCTACTTCGCCCTCCCACACCGCCTGATGCCGGCAGCACCGACAACAACCTGGGCACACCCGGTCCAGCAGCACCTCCCCAGGTGGCCACACCCCTCACACCACACCCTCCCACCACGCCTCCTGCTCCAAAGGACGCACAGGGCCGGCCGCTACCCCGCCCCAGGATTGTGACCTTCTCCTCGCAGGGTCGCGTGTATCCAGCTGGGGGTGGCTTCTTCACGGGCCGCTGTGGCTTCGCGCTGCGTAGGTGCGCCCGTGCGACATCCACCCTGAGCCTGCTGCCAGGGTGCCAGACCGCAGCCTCACAGGCGGGGGTTGCTGAGCGTGGCGGTCGCCACGTGTCCGTCCCTTAGGCTGTACATGTGCATGATGCGTCGTGTCATGGCTGCTCCATGCAGTGGGGACCTGTTCAAGGGACTGGCGTCCCCGGATGTTCCACGCCATGTGATCGGGAACGTGGCCACCCTGCAGCTGCCTGGCACGGACCGTGTGTACCACCGGCAAAGTGGCCAGGTGACACTCCCCCTCTGCTGCATACCTGCTGTTCCAAGCTGTACTGCTGGCCCACATGGCATCGGCGCCCACCGGAGGAGCTGTGCAATACAGCTGCTCATCTGCTTCAACAGCGCGAGCGCTCCTGTGATTGCATGTGCAGCATGTCACGCTGCGCGACATGGCCCGCGCAGGTGCTGCCGTGCAACTCGACCCTGTGTCTGGAGTCGTTGACGCGCGGAAACCGCACCACATGGCTCACGCGCGTGCCCTTGCCACAGCCATCAGGATATGTGAGTTGTCGAATTGCAAGTCATGGTGCTTGGAGGCATTTGCATGGCAGCCCTGTGCACCAAGGTGTGGTTGTGCTTCTTTCGGTTGGTCAACCTACAGAGGTGCAGGACGCCATCTACCTGCTATGTGTTGTTGCATCCCATCAACGGCTATCGTGTGGCTGCAGATTGGGGTGTTGAGCGCGAAGGCGCCTCTGGAGTCACAGCTGCGGGCACTCTCATTCCTGGTGTACATGGCTGGCATCGACACCTCCTTCACAGTACGTGCCTGCGCCTCCGCAACATGCTGGGAACAGGCTGGGAGCTTGTCTGCGTGTGCTCCACAACCACTGTCATGTCCTAGATGCAAGCAACACTGCGCACGTGTGTGGTGTACTTGCCTGCCGTCCACTTTGCAAGCCCAAGCAACTGAAGTAAGGCATGCATTCTACATTGACTGTGCGTGCAGGCCTTGGTTTCTAATCCCAACACGTTTGTGTCTGTGGGTGGGCCATTCCACACAAAGCAGTTCTTTAGCCGAGATGTGCATGCACTTGCTTCGTGGAATGCAACAGGTAGGGTTGTACACAACATGCAATACTGGGGGTGTGGAGATGGTAGTAATGGTGGTCAATTGATGCCTTTTATTTATTTGCTGTGCTGCGTTGCCTACTGCTCCCTAGGACCTCGCTCGATTGCATGTGGTTGGGTACTTGGCTGGCCAGATGAATGAACAGCGCCCGCACCCCTCTCCCCCCACCCGCTCCTGTGTGATGCGCTCCATGCAGGGTTGTGGAACGCGGACGATGTGTTGAGCCATTGTGTGGCGGCAGAGGCCATGGTGCGGCTGCCCACAGGTGCTCCCGCGGAGCTGCGCGCGCGTGGCGCGATGCAGTTCAGGTGGGGTGGGCCTGTGCACCTGGCACCACGTATGCCTTGCCCTGTGTCACATGCAGCGCCTGCCGGCTCAGCCACATGGGCACCAACATGTTGCAGGTGACCACACCGACCCTCATCATGTTTTGCTGCATGGCTGCTGTACCGTGTACTGTAGGGACCGTGTGGACAGCATTGCGCGGTCGTTGATGAACGATGCCACGTGGATCAAGCCAGAGGCCTGCACGAACCTCGCAGAGGACGCCTTGCAGAATGTGAGTCTTGAGGAGCAGCGTTGTGCAGTTGTCACAGCGGGCTTGCTGCATGTGCTCGTTCTGATATGGCACTGACTGCAGGAGTGTTTAGCGTTTGGCTATCTGGCTGGCTGGTGTGTGCATGGCCACCTCTTGGGCCCCTCATCAATGCTGCAGCGGCATCAGGTGCAGGCTGCGTGACTGCACTGCCGACCACCCCTGCGCCCCACCGCCCTGCCGCATGTGTGTGCAGCTGGTGCTGCATGACGGCTCCGTGCCACTGGAGACTGCCCGCAAGGTGTACTGGGACTCACTCGGCTTTGTGCCTCGCTCCCCTCCTCCCCCGCCACCTGCCCCTGCACCTGGTGGGTGCTGCTGTGTTGATGGTTCAGATTGTCGTGATTTCGCTGCACTGAGCTTGAAGGGAACGTCGGTCTGGTCATTTATTTGATTCGTATGGGTGTTGGAGTCAGGATGTCGACTCTGACTGTGTTCATGGCTGCACAGTATGTTCAAGTTGGGAGCAAGAACTTGAGTGCTTGTGCCATTTGATCATGCTGTGAAGAAACCAGCCGCGGCATCACCGGCGGAAACCTGGCACGCACAATCGCTGGACCCATTGTGTCGATGTTGGTTCTGGCTGCTGGTGCATCTGCGCTGTACGCGCTCTATGTCACCCGTCGTGCTGCACACCGCACTCTTCTGGGCAAGGTGTGTGTTACTCATGCCTGTGGGCCCATTGTGATACTTTCATTTGCACTGTGTCTGCTGCTATCTGTACTAACCACAGCACAATAGACAATACCTACCCGCCGCACGTACCACACATACTGCACAATGTGCTCCTGCTGCACTGCATGCATATGCACAGGTGCTGCCGCCACAAGCAGGCGACACCTCGTGCCTAGCCATCACAGATGTGGAGTCATCTACCATGCTGTGGTAAGCTACACACCACTCCATATGAGACGTCCTATACAGACGCCCAGGCTGTTGTTGTGCACAGTATACAGCTTCTTGTTGGTCTCCTGCTGTTGTGTCCAGCTTCTTGTTGGCCTCCTGCTGCAATGGCTGTGTCCTGAAGCATTGCTCACATGAGCAGTGAAGTGACCATTCTGGCATGCACATGTCCCCGTAGGGAAGTGATCCCCGGGGATGTGATGGATGCGGCGATGCACCTGCATCACATGATACTGCGTGAAACCGCGTGCAAGCGGTCGGGGTTTGAAGCTGGCACAGAGGGTGACAGCTTCATGCTCGCGTTCTGGAGCGGCGCTGACGCAGTGGTGTGGGCGGTAGAGGCACAGGTGTGGGGCTCGTGCAAGTCTGGTCAGAGTCTCAAACATGGCAATCATCACAATGGGACACAAAGGTGCCCATTGTGCCGATTGCCATGAAGCATCGCGTTCTTCAACCTCAGCACTTACCCTCTCACTGGCACAAGTGCAGTTGGCATGCAAGCAGTGTTGTGTACGCCATGCCAAAGTCCACTCACGTAGCCAATGACCGCGACAGCGTGCTTGCATGGGCTGTGGTGTACATCCCGCTGCACAGGACGCGCTGATGCGTGCCGAGTGGCCGCCAGAGCTGCTGGCCCACCCGTTGTGTGCTCCACGCTTCGTGGCCTCCGTCAACCTGAAGCCTGGCAAGGGGTTGAGCGTGAAGGATGGCAGCAGCGTGGGCGGCAGTGACTCAGCTGCTGCGCCCCATGTCGGCACACAGGTGGTGCAGCATGTGAGCGCGATGCTGCACCAGCGCAACAAGCTGCAGAGCCTGCTGGTGGCTGGCGGCTCCACTGCTGCTGATTTGGTACGGAGTGCGACTGCCGCCGAAGACGGATCCGAACGGACCACGTGGGGCGACCGTGAGAGCGGCAGGACGATGGCGTACATCCGTGATCTTGCCTCCTCCATCCTCACCCGTGGAGCAACCCGTGAGGTGGGCAGCCATGAGCTAGGTGGTGGGGAGGAGAAGGATGTGCAGACACAGCGGAGCGGCGGGGAGGCGGGTGCTGAGCGCCGCTTCTCGCTGGACCCCCACGACCGCCGCGGCTCCATGGAGCTGCTGATTGAGGCGTACAGCAGCTGCGCACCCACATCTTCGCTCCAGCTGCCTCCATCCCTAGAGCTTGCCAACGGCAAGGCAGCCGGTGGAGGGGTGTCTGATGTGCTGAACGTGGTGGCACAGGCTGGGCCAGCAGGGCATGAGGTAGAGGAGGCTGGTGAGCATGCTCTTGCCCTAGTGCAGTGGCTGTCGGTAGACCCGCACACTGCAAGCATGGGCGCAGCTGCACTGGGGGCACATGGTGGGGCGCAGCTGCAGTCCAAGGGCGTGTGGGAGGGGCAGCAGGAAGGGCGGCGCGACAACAGCTCTCCGGCCTTGCCAGCACCGCCACCACGCACACGCACCACGCTGGGGGGTGGCCAGCCAGCAGTGGCCACCAGTGGCGGGACAGCTGCTGGTGGCACTGTGGCGCAGGGCCGCACCTCCCCCTCCATCCGCTCGGGTTCAACCGCCACTGGGGCACTGTCAGGCATTGATGGGCAGTGGGGCAGCACGGTAGCGGGACACCTCGAGCGCATCGCGGTGCTCAGTGATGCACACGGGCCAGGGCGTGTGCTGCTGCTGGCGGGGCTGCGTGTGAGGATGGGCATCCACGCAGGTGCGGGTGCTTGAGCCGCAAGAACCCTTATGTTAATGTCAAACATTCTCTCTGCTTGGAGTCGGTGCACACCATGCGTTCAGGCGCAGGTC
The DNA here is from genome assembly GCA_004335575.1 of Haematococcus sp. NG2. Lineage (NCBI taxonomy): Eukaryota > Viridiplantae > Chlorophyta > Chlorophyceae > Chlamydomonadales > Haematococcaceae > Haematococcus > Haematococcus sp. NG2. The sequence continues at coordinate 176,581 of QAXD01000181.1, forward strand.
GTCTCATGTGCTGCCATGTCAGTCCTCCTGCTTAGCTGCACAGATCCTCATGCGGCAATGCTCAGCACGTAGGCAGGGAATTCCACGCCAGGAGGGGGATGAGCTGCCCTTGTCGCTTGACCAGCCCTTACCCTGTGATGCAAGCAATTGGGGCCTGACTGTGCTGCTGTTGCTTCATCTGCAGGCGTGGGCTCCGGTGAGGTGGGGTACGCCAAGGGCGCTGGCCGTGTGGTGTACAGTGGCCTGTGCGCGCTGGCAGCCAAAGCAGTGTGCGACGCAGCGCAGGGTGGGCAGGTGCTGCTGAGTGAGGCGGCGTTCAAGCAGGTGGGCGTTGACCGACGGCAGTTGAACGTGCATCAGCATGTGGCGCATAGACATCTGTAGCACCTCGGCCGGTCTGGCCTTGCCTGCTGGTGTCAGGTCTTTTCAGTCGCGAGGCGGCTGTGTCCATGCGTCATAGTTACACATGTGAGAACTGCCGGTCCCACAATCCACAGGTGCCGGCAGAGAGCCTGTCATCCAAAGCAATCGTGATGCACCTGGGCCAGTTCCATGTTCCCGATGTCCCGCTGTCAGTCCTGGCCACTGGATCTGCTGCCGCTGCTGCTGCAGCGTTGCCTCACGACCAGACCGACAGCGCCAGCCACGTGCATTCACGCACGGTGCCTCACGGCATGAGCGGCAGCAGGCCACACAGCACCGGCACAACCGCGTCTGCAGGCAGCCGCAGCACGGGGCTGAATAGCGGCACGCGGTCAGTCTCAGTAGGGTCTGGGCGCCGCCCAGGTCTGGAGCCATGGGCTGCGGATGCCTTTCTTATGGAGTGTGGCGACGCGGATGGGGCTGCTGGTGCAGGGGAGGGCATGGGCGAGGTGGTGGAGGACGACAGCGCAGCGGTGGCGGCGGCTGCGGCACTGCAGCTGGGTTCCGCGCTGTACCTCGCGCTGCACCCCTCCCTGGTGCACCGCTGCGTGGTGCTGGGCATGCCCAGGTGCGTGTGCAGGTGCTGGTGCACATGCCCCTACCTGACATGCTGCTGACTGCTCCTGTGGCTGCCCTTCCTGCTGCGCATGTGGTGCCCTGCGCCTTCCGCACTCAATCGGCATGCGCATGCGGGTCCGTGCACGCGGGCCTACGCTTCCTGCCAGCTCACATTCCCCCACCGACATGCTGCTGCCATCATGGTGCAGGGGTGTGGAGCAGCTGGGCGCTGGGTTCCTGCAGGCTCCCTACGGCATGGCCGGTGTGGGGTTCATGCACGTGGTGGGCGGGGGCGCGCTGCTGGCGTGGGACGCGGCGGTTGCGCAGGTGCGTGCTGCTGTGCGCCCTCGCACATTGAGCACAGCATCACCACAATGCTGCATGGAGCTGTGGCCATGCTCAGCACCGGCACACGGTGTCGCACCCTTGACACTGATGTGCATGGTGGGCGTTCATACCTGCTCTGTGTGCATTCATACCACTCGACCTCGGGAACATGTGCGCAGACTGGGCACACGGCAGACCAACTGGCTGTACGTGCAAATGTGATGCCCATGATGCAGGCGTCACTGGATGTGTTCCGTGCTACTGTCCAGCGGCTGGCGTGGGGTGCAAGCGGCTACGTGATGGACATGTCACAGGTGTGAGGGGGGCATGTGGCACAGCATGCAGAGCAGCAGCTCTCAACAACGTTGTGAGAAGTGTGAGACACTGACCTTGGGGAGGTCCACCTGCCCTGCCCACAAGTTGCATGCGTGGCAAGCACCCGAAACCTGCCTGGGAACTGCGGCACTGCTGCGCCTCACCTTTGTGCTCGCAGACCACGGCCATCGTCGCGTTCACATCGCCTGCCGCTGCACTGCGCTGGGCCCTGGAGGTGGTGCGGTACTGCCTGGAGGACGCGCAGGTGCGCAGCAGTACAGCCCAGGCAGCGCATTTATGCAAGGGTATGCTTATGCGGCAGGCCACTAGGAGGTTGCGTTTCACCACGCATAGTTAGTTGCTACACACGCTGACCACGTAGCCATGCACCTCAGTTTCACCCAGCCCGCATGGGCGTGTTCATCATGCACCACTCGCAGTGGCCCTCTGCACTTCTGTCACATGAGCTGGGTGAAGAGATCAGCATCGGGGTTGGGGGCCCAGGCCTGCTGGCCCTGGCAAACCCAGCTGCAGGGGGTGGGGTTGGGTCCATCACATCCTTTGGCGGCAGTGTGTCCGGCACTGGGGCTGGCAGCGGTGCTGCTGCTGCTGCTGCTGCTGCCAGAGATGGCAGCATTGGGGGCAGTGGTCCGGTCAACCCTGGACCACCAGGCCAGCCGCAACAGAGAAGCGGTGCCATGCCACCTTTGAAGCCTGAGCGCAGGCCGGCAGATGTGCGGCACGGGCAGCGCAGCAGCCCTGGGTCCAGCCCTGTGCCAGGCACACCCCACGCAGACGAGTCACCCGGGCCGCTCCACCTGCAGGACGCCGCAGCTGGCAGCACGCCACACAGCGCCAGCAGCCTCAGCCTGCAGGTGCTCAGCGGGGCAGGGGCCAGCGTGGCCCCCGCGCGTGGTAGTAGCATGAGTGGAGCAGATGGTGCCGCTGGGCCGGAGGCTCGCGACCAGAGCTCACGTGCGCCCCACAAGGCGCTGCTGTTCAAGGGCCTCAGGCTGAAGGTCTGTCGCGCTGGCCATGCATCTTCCACGCTGCTTCATTTGGGTGGTCCAGCAGCGTGCTCTTGACTGGTTGCTGCACGCAGCAGGAGTTGTTCAGCAGCGTCCAGCGTGGTGCATGCATTGAGCAAGCAAGTGAATTGTGTGCGCGGAACTGCTGTTCGTGGCCGGTGCGCAGTGTGGTGTGGACAGTGGCTCTGTGCGTGCGGACCTCAAGCCTGGCTCAGGTGCGGCACGGCCGGAAACAGCGGCTTGCACAACCATTCCTGACATAGCAGAGGAGCTCAGTGCAGCAGCCACAGAACGCCCGGAGCACGACACATGCCTCACCGTACACCGTACATCATCATGTGCACATGTTGTGCAGCTGCAGGTGGGATGTGCAGCATGCCGATGCTAACATGTGTGCTGCACGTGCAGGCCGGGTTGACTACCGCGCGCGCTGCCTGAACCGCGCGGCCCGTATTGCGGCACTCACAACCACAGGGCAGGTGCGTTCGGTGGGGTGCAGCAGGTGATCACTGCACATCACTGACTGTTGGCTGTATGCTGGGACTGCTGGCATGTGCCTCGGTCTCCGGTCCAGCAGGCAGGGGGGTGATGTCCCCAGTCACCTGAGGCGTTGCACCACAAGGCATGCCTTCCATCATGAAATCCTGGGTCCGTAGGTGTGGTGCTCTGAAGACACGTGGCGCGCAGCTGCCCCAACTGTCAATGATCCGCGCTGGGCTCTTGCCACAGCTGCCACGCACCAGCATCACTCACAGCTACAGGCCCCACCTCAGGCCGCCCCCGTCCCCCCCACCTCCCTGCACCAGCAACCCAGCAGTGGCCTCAACGCTGCCAGCAACCCCGGCACTGGTGCCGGTGTAGCAGGCGGTGTGGCAGGCACAACGGTGCCCACCTCACAGCCAGGGGTTACACCGCGTGCGCCAGCATCAGTCATCGATGGTGCCACTCCTGCAACAGCAACACAGCCAGTGCAGGGGCACTGCAGCGCGGCGGGGCCTCCCAGTGCTGTTGGGCACGGAGCAGGCGGCCCAGTGGCCAGCCAGCCGGCCTCACGCACAGCCAGCGGTCGTGGCAAGACACTGAGGTCGCAACACAGCAATGCTAAGGCACTGCCAGCTGCGACGGCCCCTGCACCTGCCGCTGAGAGCGAGGCCTCTTCACAGCTGCAAGTGGCAGGCGCTTCACAGCCCCACCCTACATCACAGCCAGCTGCGGGGCGGCTGGTGGTGGTGCCCACCTTCCTTGGCCCTCACCGCCTGCGCGGTGTGCCGGTGCGTGGTACATGCCGCGTCTGAAACATGCGTTACACACCGCGCATCCTCCCCGGGTGACTGTCTGATAGCACGACGCGGCTCTGCCGCTGTCATGCTGTGTTCCGTGCGCGTGGTGTGATGGCCTCTGCTCGCCCCACCCATACCCAGCACCCACATGCATCTGGCTGCCTTGGTGCTGGGTGGCGGGTCTCATGGTTTGCACTTAATCATCGCTCTTCCTTGCAGGAGCCCGTACCGCTTGTGGCAGTAGCGCTGGTTGCTTCGGACAGCGTGGTGTCCGCCCTGCCCACCCCACGCCCCGCGTCTGTCACTGCCGGCGCACTGTCAGTCACGGGCCGCCTGCACTCCAACATGTCTGCTGCCCTCACCCAACCGCCGTTGCAAGAGGCTGAGGAAGAGGGTGAAGAGGGCACTGACAGAGGGGTGATGCGGCCTCTGGATGCTAGCCATGTGGTGCTGCAGCTGGTCCCTTGAACATACAAACTTGTCATCTCATGGTTATTGATGCACTGTTGAACACTGGAGGGTGATGCCCAGAGAAACACCAAGTGCTCTCAGCTCTGGCCTTTCATATATCCTGGTACACGGCAGGGGGTTAGCCAAGGGGGTCATATGAAGCGATATTGTTCATACATGCATGTGGCAGTTGCATACCAGCCATGAGGCCCATGATGTTTACACATCGTTGACGAGGGCTGAAGCAGTAGCTGCCAATGCATCACACATCACTAATATTGGACCTGCAAAAGGGGTGATGAATTTGTACGTTGGCCTGTACATGGCCTGCACCATGCTTATGTGATTCATTGATGGGGGGATATTTTTGTGGGTATGGACGTGGCTGCACGCTACAGTCAGCACTGTGTAAAAATGTGTCAGCATGGGCCATGTGAGTGCCACGTGCCTGTCCGATATGGGCAGCAGTTGTTGCTTCTACCGCCGCAGGCACCAGTCAAGGCCCTCTTGGCATGTGACCTTTCGACACATCAGTCCTCAGCCTTTGAATTATGCGTCACAATCATACAGCGCATGTGGGCTGCAGCACAGACCTGGCATCCACTGCGATGGCTGCCATGGCTCATGCGGGGCACAGGTGCAGGTCCACCTGGAGCCAGGCAGGCAGCATGGAGTACAGCATGCCATCATCGACCCCATCCCCCTCGAGACCTCCTTCCCACTGTGTGTCTGCCGAGTTGCTGGAGCCTCCTTCACCCCCCACATGACCTCCAGCCACCCTGCGACTTGCACCCCTACTCCTTTGACCTGTGTCTGATGACAGCCGCAGCAGCCGCTTGATCCCTTCCACAATGCGCGTGCCCCAGCCCATACGCACACGCCAGCCACTCTCATAACGCACCAACGGCACAGCAGCAGCAGTGCCCCGGCCCCTGCCTGAGCCAGCGGCACGCCCCGCTGCCTGGCCTGACCCCACCGGCCGTGAAGGCCCCGCATGCGCCAGCCCCAGCACGCGCAGTGTGGGGCAGCGTGCAAGCGCAGCCAGCACACGGCGGTCTACGTGCGCGGGCCACGAGCAACACAGCACGCGCAGCGGGGCACGGCCCTCAGCCAGCAGCCCGTCCAGCCCCTGGGGCCCCAGTGCATCACACCCGTCCACGTTCAGTGTGGACAGCGCCACACATGCGCGCCCCACGGCTGCCAGGCACGCGTCATCCACCAGCCCCAGGTTCCTCATGCTCAGCCGCACCAGCCGCGTCAGCCGCACCAGTGCTGATGTCAGCAGGGCAGAGCGTGGCAGCGGTGCACCGCTGGCCATGGCAGCAGCAGGGGCAGCACCAGGCGCAGGAAGGTCCGCTGCCACTGCCAGATCCCCAGCATCACCTGCTGCCGTCCCCTGTGCACCTGGCGGGAAGGCTGGCGGAGGTGGCTGCCGCAAGCCGTAGGAGCGTGACACGACATGCACGTCCAGGGACAGTGAGGTCAGGCCTGAGCATGGCATGGCAAAGGCTAATCGTAAGTGAGAGACCGACCTCAGCAGGCAGACTGCAACAACCCACAATCGAGTGCTCCCGCGTGTGCACATCATTGTCCTTGTGCAATGCTGTGCTGAACGCACTGCTAGCGAACCACTGCGCTGTTTGCAGCACACAACCTGCCATGGTCCAGTGCAATCTGTTGCATGGCCGTGTACAGGCCAATATGTACTAGTGATGCAGTTGTTCGCGATGGTGGGCACAACCACATTCCTAGGCACTCGACGCCACACCTGTGAGCTCGCCAAGGCACTGTAGCGCAAGGGAGTTGGGCGTTGGGTTGACTGCCGTGAGGTCCAATGACACCAGACTGCTGGCTGCGCAGGACAGTGCTGTATGCAGAGGGCGCAGGCAAAGCACAGAGATAGTCAGCAAGAGGGGATGACAGAGACGATAGTGACCAGCTCGTGTTGTGCTGGATCCTTGTGCTGCAAGAACCCAGTGCAGGCTCAACGTCCTGTGTGGTGTGCAGTGCAGTGCAGGTGCAGCATGGTGCACAAGCAACAGGCACACTCCGCACTCCAGGCGCGCTCCCTCCCACCTTGAAGCCCCGCATACGCATCGTTCGGCATGCGGCAGCCTGACAGGGTGAGGTGGCGCAGGCCCCGCACGCGCGACAGCACGCGCAGCAGCGCCGTCTCCCTCCCCAGCAGCGCGGGCCCCTGTCGCAGTCCTGACATGTCCCTGCACGCAAGCAGCGCAGTGGCAGCAGCCTTCTGCTCGGCCCAGCAAACCATAGCATGCATGCCACAACGGCAAAGCAACAGCGCAAATGACGTGCCCATACACTGTGCAGTGTGTCGTGCTGCCACATGAGCGTTCTGCAGCACTTGTGTTCTACTCACAGCTCCGTGAGCTGTACGCGTACTGCCTCGCCATTATGTGCGCATCCGTGCCTTACGCTACTGCCGCTTGCTTCCTCAACACCCTCCTCAACACCCTGGTCAGGGCTCAGGAAGGGGGACAGCAGCCGCCCCAGTGCTGCGGGGCCTGACAGCGTCCACGCTTGCATCGCAAGTGCAACGGGGCGCGCGGCAAACAGGTCGGTGGCAGCACTGCCTCTTCCACCACCTGCAGCCCCTGAGCACGGGCTGCAGGTGCCGGCAGACTGCAAGGTGTGTGAAGCTGCAGAGGAAAGGGCCGTGCCCAGCCCCAGCGCTTCCCTGTGCACGCAGCAGGTGAGGTGGATGTCATACATCACGGCAGATGGCTCGTTCCGTGGGCCTCCCGTTAGGAGCAGTCCAAGGAGTGATGGTGTCACGATAGGTATTGCAACATCTGATGCACATTGATTGCGCATGGGTACAGCAGCAGCGGAAGTGCACAAGGCTCTGAAGGCACGGCTGCATCGCACCCGATGTCCATCAGCCCACACCACGCAGCACTGATGTCCAGCACTTGCATTCTTGGCAATGGATACAGCTCAATCCCTGGCGCTGGTGCTGCTGCTGCACCCGTGCTGTCTGCAGCACCTGCAGCACCACCTACCGCTGCATCATGCGCCGCTGCACCAGCATCAGCAGCCACATGCTGGCCAGGGACCAAGCTGCTGCCGCCGCTGACTGTGCCCAGAAGGCACAGCGGGCTTGCGTCGTGTCCCTGCGCCCCGCCCTGCACCCGCACGCGCCCCAAATCCAGGTGCACCAGCTGTGGTATGGGGCTGGGGCCTGCCAGGGGCCTGAGGGGTGGCCGGGCTGAATGTGTGGTGCCTGTGCTGGTGCTGGTGGGCACAGCCCCTGGGCTGCCCGGCCCTTGAGGGTCATGCCACACATGGGCGGATTTGAGGGTGAGGTGTGAGAGGGGTGGGATGGCAGTTATTAGCGCACGCGCCGTGCGCACGCTCAGCCACAAGCAGCCTGCCAGGTGGGGTGGTGAGGCGAAGCATGCAAGCATACTATGAGCACTCATCTAAGATTGCCAAGCTGCTGGGCTGCCCAGCAGCGCACAGTAGGTGGCAGCACTGATTGCCACATGCAATGCCCACTTTAAGAGGACTGTGGCTACGTGTCAGGCTCTAACATCAGCAGCACCTCTCCTGCTGCTCAGACCACCACCACACATGCACACACATACACGCACCTGTCAGGTCCAGGTGCGTGAGCCGTGGCATGGCCAGCAGCGCGTCGTTCAGCTGTGGCTCCGGCCCACAGCCCCACACCCCGGTGCTGGTTGCCCCTCCCCTGCCCTGCTGCACCCCGGTGCCGGTGACCCCGGCGGCCCCCGACCCGCCGCGCGTCCCGCCCCTCCCCGGCTCACCCAGCCGCAGGTGGGCCATGTCCAGGGATGCAAGTGCAGTGAAGCGCGTCAGACTGCACGCCAGCGCCGCCACCTCCTGCATCAGGCAAAGGCAGTGGGGCAGGGCATGCAACACCAGACCTCAGCTTGCCCGACCATGGAAATGAATTAAGCAATCCAGCATAGTAGCGGGGCCAGGCACAGCGGTGTGCACCACAACGGAGCTCGGGGCCGGCTGTCAGATAGCAGTGTAAGCATCAGATGCACAGGTGATGAGCTACATGCCTCAGGCACCAGCCCAGGTGCGGCGTGTGCCAGCCGCAGGCGCGTCAAGTGGGGCGCGATTGCTGGCAGGTGGCGCAGAGTGGCTGTGCGCGCCCCTGGCCCGCCTGGTGGTGACCAACCAGCCAGGTCCAGGCTGCGCAGCGACGCCAGCAACACACCGCCTGCATCAGCACAGGCAGTACATGGTGAGGTCACAGCAACATGCATGGTGTTTGTAACCTGTTCTGTCACATTAACGCTCCTTGTGAGGAACATGGCTGCCTTGCTTGATTTGTGGATGGACAGCACAGGCACAAGCATGACCGCAGGGGGCCACGTGCCAGTCAAAATGCATGACGCAAACGCCCGGCTCAGGTGACCGAGCTGCCTTTCCAAACCAAAATGTCAACACGCCCAAAACTGTTGCACGTTTCTACCCACGGCACCTGAGCAAACCAGCCGCCACTCGGCAAAGGACAGGTCCAGATTCGCCAAGTGCGGCAGTTGTGACAGCACCCCCAGAAGCCCACCCTTCAGATTGACACCATGGTGATTGTCCCCACCACACCCGCTGCTGCTGCCACCGCCATCACTGCTGCTGCTGCTGCTGGTCGTGGTGAGCTCACAGCCCCTGAGCGCGTCATCTGAGCCAAGGGTGGCAGGGCTGCTGCCGGGGTATGCCCACACACCCCTACCATCACCGCACGTGCTGGCGCGCAGGTGCAGGCTGGTGAGGTGCGGGCACGCGGTGGGCAGTACTGCCAGGACCTGACCACAGCAGGGGCCACAACAAGTTGGTGAGTGATGCCATATCAGCATGGCATTGCTACGGCAGCGCCAGCATGACGGCTGGGACTAACATGAGCAGTTCAGCGTGAGCCCACCAGCACAAGTACAACTTGGACGAAGCAGCAATGCCTTGTGTGAAATCTGTACACACCACAATTTGTGGCCCCCTGCTTGGGCCTGTTCAGCAGCCCTGTGCTCACACGCACCTCCAGCTTCAGTGCAACACGGCCCACGTCCAGTGTGACCAGACGTGTGAGAGGTGCGAGGGTGGCGGATAGCTGCTCTGGGCCTAGGTCGGCCAGCCGCTCCTGGCCTGTGGCGCATGCATGCGGCAGCACGTGTTGCACTTGGCACATCCATGTCGGGTGCGAGCTGCTGCACTGGCACCATCTGCCCGATCCGACCTGCGCCACGGTTGTGCGTGTCGCAGTTGCAGGTGGCTGCTGACAGCCTGCGCAGCAGCGTCCCATGCACCCTCCCCATACTTGTCCATGCACTCTGCTGCCCTCCTGCCCGCCCACCCCCCGCGTCTCACCCGCGAGGCCCAGTGCTTCCAGCCGGCTGGCGTTGCGCAGGGCCAGCAGCTGGGGCACGCCCAGCAGGCACTCCCCGGGACCGCCCCGCCCCAGGAACAGAGCACTCTCGCGCACTGGCATCTGCGGCGGCAGGTGCACCGCAGGTCCACGTGCGTGTCAATGTTCACACAAAGTGGGGCATGTGCCTGCAAACACCCCAGATCAGTGGGGGAGGCACACACCTGCAGCCGTGCCAGCCGTGGCAGTGCCGCCAGCGAGGCAGACAGTGCAGGGCACGGCTGTGGTTGCGGCTCGTGGTGCGACCCGGTCCCAACGCCCTCGCCATTGCTGGTCCGTCCCAGGTGCGACCCATCAGGGGCATGGTTGTTGCCAGTGCTGCCGCTGGATGCCGCGCCCCACAGGGACCTGAGGAAGCGCGGCTCTTGCCCTACCTCGCCTGTGCAGGGTGACTCGCAACACGGTGAGGTGCACGTCAGGCCATCCATAAAGGGCTTGTGCCGGCGGCATGCATGTGCTGAGTGCACCATGCAAACTCTCAACAGGTACATATATCACAGAACAAAGCATGCATGCAGGGTTTCTAACCATCATGTACGTGGGTGGACCCAAGAGGTTTGATCATGACGCACCTGGGCATGCTTGTGACAGGTCCAGCTCGGTCAGGTTGCTGAACCTGGCAGCCAGGCTATGAAACTGCATGCAAGGCAATCAGGCCCATGCATAAAAAGGCATGTACTGCCATGCTGCAGGGACAGTAACCGGGCGCCCAAACCGCGCCTCAGGCCATTGAGCGTTGATCGTGCATGTCGTGCAGGCAGCGCATGTGTTGGTTTCGCAGATATTCAGCGATTCTGCGAGCAAACTCGTTCCACGCGAGCGGCGCAATATTTCATGTCTTACGTTGTTGCATTTAGGGCGTGTATAGTCTATTGCTGCGTCGATTGTGCTCCTCCATTCCCTGCAGACGAGTCTGCAAGCTAGCAGGTTCACCTCCACCAAGCACCGCAACACATGCTGCGGCAGGAACGTCAACTGGGTCGCTTCTCCACTGGGTCGCGGTTCCATCACAAAAGCTGCACAAGCGACGCACACGAGAGGCGATCCTGAATGACGTATGTGTCCATATTAAGTATTACGACACAGTGAGAAATGGCAATCAATTACACAAGAGAACCCTAACTGCCCCTTGAGGGGCTCCTCATTTATGCACATCGGCCATGCAGCTTCACAAATCCGTCCATCCCTAGCACTCTCATCGCCATCCTGCATCGCACCTCAACAGAGCGGTTCAGCGCACACGACATGACCAGCTCAAACAAGTTGTGGCACCATTCACACAGTACGTAATCAAGTGAACATTGATCGGCATGTGCGCTTGCGCGCGCGCACACACACTTGCAGTATTACTGTACCGCCCAATCATGCGCTCGCCAGGTATCTAACATGCTGGGATGAATATCAGCAAACAATTGCGTAATCTGCATCATTGTACATGCATTCTAAGCCTGCTTCACTTGTGCGTACCGCACAATCGACGTCTGCTGCTGCCTTCCATCCTCCTGCCCAGTTTTGCCCATTGCATCCTAGCAGCTGATGTATATTGGTTCCTCGCACATGTCAAGTGCTCAATACCATAGCCAAATCATCTTCTTGATGACCAGGCGTGATGACCAGGGCTGAGAACCATCACATTCACACTGTGATAGCCAAACGCTCCGGCCCAACCTATCGATAATGTACACATGCATGGGTTGAACAAACAAATGCATAAGCGCGGCAGACATGGGCTGTTTAAGCGGGCAGTGCAGCGCGTAACGCTGCACGCTGCTGCTCCGTGAGTGCGCGGGGGAACACCACATCCAGGATGACATGCAGGTCACCCTTGGTGCCGGGCGCCTTACTGATGGGCATCCCCTCACTCCGGATCACGCGCTCCGAGCCAGGTGTGACGATCTGTGACAGGTTGAGTGTGAGGGTGCGGCCATCCAGGTGCTGTACGGCCACCTGGCCCCCTGTCAGCGCCGACACCAGCGGCACCTGTACTGTCGTGTACAGGTCGTTCCCCTTGCGCGTGAAGCGTGGGTGCGGCACCTCCTTGATCACAAACACCAAGTCCGCCGCAGGTCTGCATCCAGGAACACAGCATGACTTGTAAGGACGGTTGAGCCTCGCAAATGGCGATGGACGCAGCATGAGCAATGCAGCAGGGCACAGTGCAGCACAAGACGTGGTACAGACCAATCCGCGTAGCAGATGCCCAACACGCAGCATCTGGTCGAGAGCAGCATACCACACGGGCAAAGATGTCACGCAGGACGCATTCGTGTGATATATAGACAGTATGTCATGCGTGTTGCTCACAATGCCCTCAGCACCCACCTTCCCGGCAACTCGTCGCCCTTGCCTTCAAATGTCACGCGTGTGCCCTCCTTCCACCCGGGCTTCACGTCCACCTGCACCACCTCCTGCACCGGCACCACGCTGCCGCTTGCCGCGTCATGCAGCCGCCGCGTGACGCGCAGCTTCTTGGTGGTGCCCGTGTACAGCTGCTCCAGAGCCAGCGCCAGCTCCACAACCTGCTGCTTGTTGACGGTACGGCCCGCACCCCCACCGCCCCCAGGAAAACCGCCACGGCCAGCAAAGAAACCACCATCCCGCATGCCCGCCACATCTGGCATCTCCTCATCACCGTCTGCTGCCCCCATGCCTCCCATTCCCCCTTGTGGCCCCCCACTGAAGAAGCTGAAGGCACCACCCCCTGGCCCGCCTCCAGTCGAGAACATGCGCACGCGCGTGGGGCCACCACCCATGCCGCCCATGCCGCCCAGCCCACCAAAACCGCCCATGCCTCCAAAGAACTGTTGGAACAGCTTCTCGGCCTGCATGATGTTGGGAGAAGTCATAAACCAAGCATGCAGTGTCATGACACCAATGAGGTATGGCAGATGTCAAGATGTGGCAACGCATCGTTTCCTGCCCCACCAGCCCATTGGTTCAGTCATGCAGGAATCCCCCTACCCCTGCTGCGAGCGTGGTCACACAACTTCTCACCATGCCAGCATCGAAGCTGTACCCGCCACGGAAGCCACCAGGTGCCTCCCCATCCGCAGCTGCGCCTGGGGGCACCCCGCCCTTCAGGCCCTCCTCGCCAAACCGGTCGTACACAGCACGCTTGTCAGGGTCCGACAGCACATCTGCGGCCGGTGCAACACACCCACGGCATGAGCCATACATGCATGGTTGAAAGGTGAATGGTAATGTGCCGCCTTGCCCCAGACATCTCGCTGATCAACTGTTAGGCGTACGAGCGACATGCCACATGGGGCCAGAGACTGAAGGAGCTGTGGCAAACGCAGAGCACATGAGGATCCACAAGCATGCTGCTGACACATGGTTTCTCATGCAGACGCCAGTTCACCAGAACACCTCCACTTACCATATGCTTCACCAATTTCCTTGAACTTCTCTGTGGCAGCTGCCTTTTCAGCGTCACTGCCGAGCACTTTGTCAGGGTGGTACTTTGCAGCGAGCTGCATCAGCAGAGGATATGCCAGGCGATCAGCACAGTCAGAGCATGAGAATACTCTAGGATGAGGTCTGTTGGGCTGGCTGCACACACATAGCGTGATCAGTGCCCGGGATGCTGTGGGGCACGGCTGTAGTAACAGCGCCTGATTGACAGGTTCTGCTCAAAACCACCCGCAAAGGTGCATCAACTGCTGTAGTGGTCCAAAGCACCATATGCTGGCGTGTTTGATCTCTTCATAGATTCTGACCCTGCTGCGTGGGCCTGCCTGATGAGTCATCAAGTGCTGACGCACAGCAGACCAAGGCATGCACACAGAGCCATTCTTGTGCAGTCAGCTACTGCACTGAATCAGTGTTCATGTAAGGGCTGTTCCTGTCCCCACTGCTGACCCCTTGGTATCCTCAGTGGCCCACCTTCCGATACGCCTTCTTTAGTGCTTCCGCATCTGCATCCTTTGCCACCCCCAAAATCTTGTAGTAATCCTTCCCCATATTGGGGCTCTAGAGAGTTCGATAATCAGGTGTGTTAAGTTATTGCGGAGCGTGAAAGATGGTGGGTTAAACTGCTCTGTAACCATGATTCTGCAGGCACAGTGCGTACCTCTGTGCGCAGTGTGACCGGGGACGGTGAGAGCTGAGCTGGACAGGTCGTCGCCCATCGTCAGGCATTTTCCAGAACAACCCAGAACACATATCTGCAACAGCCCCGGAGTTTGGGGCACCAGCTGTCATAGCAAACAACAGCACGGCATAATGTTTGGGCACCTCAGCTTGGGACCGGCTTCTCGGCCGCTCAGGAGCGCCGTGGTGGCAGGAAGGCAGTTTGCTCGCAGGCCTGCCGGTGCCTTCATCTGCAAGGCCGTCCCGACGGCGATTGTAGGTGGTGTGCACACAATGCAGCTGTGCAGGCGGCCTGCCGTATTGTAGTTGGTCAATCGATGCTGCGCGCAGCTCTGAGCATATGCCTCGTGGGGGTTGGCTCTTGTGCGTTCGCGGTAGCGGTGTTCCTTGCATAACTAAGCACGCGGGAAACTGCTTCCGTTTAAGAGATCGGCAGCCGCGCGGTCATGCTCAAGTTGAGTTGGCCTCTGCGCATGCCCTGGTTTCTGCAGGGCTTCGGGTTTGGCGAAGGATTGACGCAGGTGATGAACAGGAAGCCTGGCGACCGCTACAACTACGCGCGGACTGCTCAGATGGCAGGCATTGGCTTTTTGTTCGCCGCTCCAGTTTTGTTTGGGTTCAACGGGTGGATGGACCGGAACGTCATGGGCGGCAGCACTACTGCACTGGCGACAGGAGTCAAGTTCGTGCTTGACCAGGTGCGACTCGCATGTTTCGCACAGCCTTATGTACCGCACGGAGTGCTGACTTGCCGTCGCATGCATCCGCTGCGCAGATCGTCGGCTGCATCTTCTGGCAGTGTGCCTACCTCGCAATCAACCCCGCCTACAGGCGGGGCGGCCAGGAGTGGTTGAGCGCCATGCACTCAAACCTCAAACGCAGTACGAGAGAGCTGAGACAGCAGCTGCGGCTCCAGCGCCAGCAACTGCCAGCATTGTAGAGCCACCACTTGGACAACGACCAGATGTGGGGCCGCACGCCCTGCATGGGGGATTGCACCTGCCGATGGCATGTGGCCACGTATGCCCATGCAAGTTGCCATCCCCCATGCATACAGTGCATGGAGATGTGCGTTGTGGAGGCCGAACATGAGCAGTCTATGAGTTCCGTGATGCTGGGTGACACCGATGTACCATTACAAGCTTGTGATGCAGCCTTGTGAAACAGCTGCAGGCTCTGCGCCTGCAGAGCGTATGGAGGCTCAAGGAGGTTATAGGCTGCAAGGATGACAGGACAGGGTGTGCACACACCGTCGGTGATGTGTGTGCACCCTCAACACCACCTGGTACCTGTTTGGGCCCACCTCTGCTAGGCAGGTCTTTTTTGCTCCCGGATGCATGCGCAATTTTTTGAGGGATCAGAGTATGGTGTGGTTGGAAGCCAGCCAGGTGGACGTAAGCGATGGTGTTTGCCCACTCTACAGGTGCATGCCAACAAGACCAGCGTGCTGGTGTGAGAGAGAGAGCGTGAGTGTGATGATATGGTGTGCTTATATGACATGGTTCATGTTGCCTAAGAGCTGCACAGTGGGCACTGCTCCCCCCGCGATTGTCGGGCGTTGGGGACAGTTGCTTGCTGATGTGGCTGGGCTTGAGTGCTCTTGACCTCGGGAGAGCTTTCTTAGGGCAGAGTTGGGCATTGCATGCTGTGTGTGACTGCATGAGGGCTGGCGCACGCAGCCCATGGGTGTGCGGCCCTTGCTTTCTTTTCTTTTCTTCTTCGCCTGATGCCACAGGCTGGACATTTGGGAGAATGAAGACATGGCGTCTGAATTAAGGACAGGCAGATTCCTGTTGCTGATTGCGTTTCATCCTGGGGTTTGTTTGTGGGTTGGGTGTGGTACATGATGTGTCAGTACCTCGATGGTGTCTGGCAGTCAGTCTGGTGTATGCTGAAGGTGCTGGTGTGCTGGCTGCAGCACAGCACACGCCACACGCCACTGCCATATTGGCTGTGGTGAGGTTTGGCGGGGCCATGAGGGCATAGAATGGCATGACTGCGGGGAAATTATGCTCGTTAGATAGGTTATGGACCAAAGGTCGTGGGAGCGTCTGGGGTGTGGCCTCACCTGGAGAGGTCCAATGACTGCGCACCTGTGTCGTGGCTCTGCAGGGTGCCCTGCACCATGCCTCGACGCTTTTCTGCTGCGTGTGCTGCCTGTTTGCGGGTGAGTGCAGGAATGCGCGCGCAGACCTGGCGGTCTGACGTGGGGTGCTGTAGCTACGCGTCTGCAGCACGCCGACCTTTTTGTAGGCATGACATAGGATGACCCAGACTCCGTTGTTGGTTGTGGGGTTGATCTGATGTACCTGACATTTTGACATTTTTGGCCGGCTGACACGCATTTAACTCCAGTGGCCACAAACCAAGAAGCGTGCTGTTCATGCCTTGCTTTCATGTGTGCTGACCCTCACGGGAGCACATGATAGCGAGCACTGAAGATGCCCATCTTGTGACTGGCTGCCTGCACTTATTGTTGAAACGTTGAGCATTAGTTGCAGCGACGGCACTGGTGATGAATTAGCTTTTTTGCGAGTACACTGGTTTTCTTTCAAGGATCAAGCCAGGGATCAAGCGCAGCTCACGGATAGGAGAATAGCAGTAGGCTAAACAAGTTTTGCATGCAATCAGATGTTGTTGTGGGCGTTTGGCCAGCTGCCACCCAGGCTGTGCTGGCAGGAGGACTCAGATCCGGAGCATATGTTGTTGTTGCAGCATAGCATAGCCACAGGGGCCTGATTACCTTGTTGCACTACAGTTGACACTACTGCTGGTGGTGGAGGAGTGAATGATTGAACAAGGCCAGTACCAGAGCAGGTGTTACGTGATGTTACGCAATGTCACGCCAGCCTAGAGCATCTCTCGGTTTGCTGTACTTGCAAGCTCCCAGCAGCGCCAACAGCTGCGCTGAAATTTTCCCGTTGTGTGTGGTGAAAACTTGCAGGCCCTTCTGCTGCCAGAGAGCCAGGACAGGAGCAGACAAGATGCAAAGTGTGGTGTGAACTGGGCAGCAACCACTGACCTGGCATTGGCTTATCGGGTATTCAGTACTCCACGCAGGTCACCCTGTTTGTACAGTGGTGACAGTCGCGTTGCTTGGCCTACTTCCCATGCATCTGGTGTCAAATCCTAGCAGCACATGGAACATCTCAGACTGCATAGAAATTATATGCTCGCCATCTGAGGGGCATGGTCAAACCTGGATTCATGCATGAATGACAGGGTGTTGTTGTTACACTGTAAGCCAGTCAAGGGCTCATTGGTGGCAAAAAGTCAAGGACAGGGTGCCCCCACGGGGTGCCCCCAAGCCTGCAGCTGTGCTAATCATGAGCTTCCCCACCATTGGCACATGAACATGGGCTACCAACAGTCTAACAACACCCAACTCAGGTGTTTGGAATGTTGGGGCTGCGGGGGTGTGGGTGTGGGTGTGAATGTGAAGAGGTGCATAAGGAAGTTTAGCTGGTGTGCACAGTGTGCTGTGTACAACTTTGCTGTTTTTTGAATGTTACATAGAGCTGCAGCCCTCCTGGATGCAGTCATGTATGCCTCCTCATGGGCCAACCAACAGCTGTGCTTGTCAGCGTATGTCCCGTTAATTCAGTTGTACACCATATACTTGGGCGTGGCACTAAACTTCTGGTAGCCCTTGATGACCTTGTTGACTGCCTCTAGGAAATCCTTCTCAGTCACTGTCTTGCGCCTGCAGTGAGGTGCATCAAAAGCGTAGTGCAATTATGTAGTCCTGCTTGTACACAGCCATTTGTCACATGTTGAACACGGGAAGATGTGCAGTATGCAGGTGGGGCTTGGCTCGGCGCCGCCAACCTCAGGCCCCCACCGCCAGCTGCAAACATTTCCACTCTCAGTTGGATTGCGAGATTTGTTGCACATCCTCGGCACTTGTGCGCATTGCCGACGGCACCGCCCACCTTGCACGGATTGCATACATGCCTGCCTCTGTGCACACGCTGCGGATGTCGGCACCCGTTGAGTTGGGGCACAAGCGCGCAAGCAGCTCAAAGCGGATGTCACGCTCGCAGTTCATGGCTCGTGTGTGGATCTGTATGTACGCACAAGGTCCAGCAAACCAAGGTGCATTGCGGCCAAATGTGGGTGCAGGCCCAGCTCAGCCTTTGGCACGGTCAGATCTGGTCTGGTTATGCAATTGTGCGCCAGTGGTCGTGAGACAACAGCGTGCTGAACATTCATGCATGACAGAATTCCAGGGCAAGGGATGTGCAGACTAAAAGCACACAGTGCGCGTACAGCCGTACACCACCAGCAGCAACATGCCCATTTTCACTCACCTGGAAAATCTGTGTGCGTGACTCCAGGTCGGGCAGGCCGAACTCCACCTTGCGGTCCAGGCGGCCGGGGCGCAGCAGTGCAGGGTCCAGGGTGTCCGGCCGGTTGGTGGCCATCAGCACCTGGTGCCAGCAGAGCACAAACACTCGACGTCATGCTGGTGGCAACATGTGGTGCTGTAGGTGGACTGAGTGGACTTGCAGCACGCAGCCGGCAAGGCACTCAATATGACATCCAATGGCAATGTCCAGCCCACATACTTTGACATTGCCACGTGCATCGAAGCCATCTAGCTGGTTCACAATCTCGAGCATGGTGCGCTGCACTTCGTTGTCACCACCCGCGCCGTCATCAAAGCGTGCGCCACCGATTGCGTCCACCTCATCAAAGAACACGATGCATGCCTGTGGCCGCAACCAGTTCCTTGCATGTAAACAACAAACCTGCTGCTGGGCCTAAGCACCACCTGCCCTGCAGCGCACTTCAGTGCATTCGCCCATCACCTTGAGCTAACCCGCTAACCCAGAGCTTGCAAGATTGGCCGACACAACTTGACATGTCAGCTTGACCTGCTCAGCGCACCTTCTTTGACCGCGCCATCTGAAACAGCTCGCGCACCATGCGCGCGCCCTCTCCCACATATTTCTGCACCAGCTCACTCCCAATCACACGGATAAAGCAGGCATCAGTGCGGTTGGCGACCGCACGTGCCAACAGTGTCTTGCCTGTGCCAGGTGGGCCGTACATGAGTACACCCTGCGTGCAAGCGCAAAGTGGTCGTCAGAACGAAGACCTATGGACCCACAAAACACAACATGCACAAATGAACCTTGATGCTTGTGGCTGCCTCAACCCCCATCCCATGTGCACCACGCAAATCACAATATGCTGCTATGGCGCACACACCTTTGGTGGGTCGATGCCCAGCTGCACGAATTTCTCAGGGTGTAGCATGGGCAGCTCAACTACCTCGCGCATCTTCTCAATCTGCTCCTTAGAGCCACCAATGTCTGAGTATGTAATGTCTGGCTTCTCCTCTACAGTCATCATGGTGACGCTGGGGTCAATCTTTGGAGGCAGGGGGATCTGGATCTGCGGGTGGGGAGGGTTGTGGCGATGGTGGATGACGCTCCCATTGGAACTTGATCAGCACCACTCCCAGTGCAAGTTGATTGGGAGCAGGAACAGCTGTCATGTAGCATAGCTGTGCTGCTGCCACTGCTGTTGCAACATGTGCTGCACATTGGCCCCATGCACTACGGACCCATGCATGTGCAAATGCCCTACCCCACCTGGTACTTGTTCCGGTCCACGCCCACGCGCATGCCCTCCTCAATATCTGTGGGCGCCACCTTGTCACCTAACCCCACCACAAACTTAGCGATCTGCTTCACGTTGATCACGTACTTTGCTTCATCCGTGTTGGGATTGATAATCTTGGTGCAACGTGCGACCTGGGCAGCGCAATGAATAGGGATTACGGCGGCCCTGGATCGCCATGACAGCCCCAGGAACCCCAGACCGTGCTGCTCACAACCCACCTGCAGCGGCTGTTCCTCCTGCATCATCTGCTTGTCGCTGACTAGGTCCCAGCGGCTAGGGGGCGCGAGGCCTGTATCGCTCTCCTTGACCCCGCAAATGTCATTCACGCGCTTGAGAATATCTTTCACATCTTGCTCAGCCTTCTTGATTGATACCGCATATGGACCAAGCCCGTACCGCTGAAGAAAGGCGATATCAGTCGCATCTAGCGTCTTGATAGGGGCCTCCTTCTCTTCTGGTTTATCATCTGATGGCATTTCTGCTGCGTTTTAGGGGCTCCGCCCCTGAGACCTGGCAGTGCCACTAATAGATCACCACAATCTGTGCCGTCCAAGCTGGCTTATGTTAACACAGCTACTTACAAACTCGACGGGCGCAAATCCACAATGCGGGTCTCCTGGCATTACATACAGGTGGAACTTAGTGTGACCCAGGCGCCATTTCGCGCGGTTAGTCTTTGCATTGGTAAGCTGTTCAAGCCGTAGAAGATGTCTGCTTAGATACCTGGTATTAATATAAAGACAGGCATATGCACAGAAAGAAGCTGCCAACCTGTTGCACGGGCAGGAGGAGGCACTTCAAAGCATGTGAGCACGGGGCAAGGTGCATGAGTGCAAGCAGCATCCACAGAGGGGCTGAATAATGCAAGCAACAGTTGCAGATGTTGTCCCTGACTTCTCAGGTGTGAGCATCCGTTTACAGCGATTTGAAGAATCAATATAGCATGTACAGGGTCCGTCCATACGTAAAGGAATGGACTGGCCAGAATGTGTGTTCATACAAAAGCTGAGGGACGCATGTGAAAGCTTCCATGCCACACATGCGACGCGCACCAGCAAACTGACTGCCACCTGATCCACCCCAGCACCTCCATGTGCGCACAACTGGACGTGCAGACTTAATCTCGCCCGCGGCCGCCTCTCCCGCGCCCTCGCCCACGGAAGCCACCACCACCACGCCCACCTCCCCGCCCACCTCCCCACGGCTGCTGAAAGCGCCCCGGCCACCGCCGGGACCGCCCCGGCCTTGGCCTCGGCCCCGACCCCGGCCCCGGGCACCACCTCGATGAACAGCCCAGCCACTACTGCGACCACCACGGTGGGCGTGGACCCCACCTGAGCTGCCACCACCGCCTCTCCCACCCTTTCGCTCGTTGAGGTACTGCTGGAAGGCATTGCCATCTGAATGCATGTCCACAATGGGCTTGTTCTTGTCGCGGACCTTCTTTTGCTTGCCCCGGTCATACTCCTCATCATACTCATCCCGCTCCCTGAGCAGGCACAGTGCACCAGGATCACAGGCATTCAGTTCTAGACAAACCAGGGGCAGGGTGTGATGACGAGCAACGACATACAGCCCATCAAACCAAGGATCCGATACACGTGGGCTGGCATGCACATGCACGGCGCTCACCTCTTCAAAGGTTGTGACCGCTGTAGCAGGATGTTAGCTTGCTGCACCAGGGCGTCATCTGCATCATCCCACCGCCCAGATCCTGCAGTGCCGCCTGCTACACTCCGCCCCACAGCACCCGCTGTTAGCAATTTTGCTGCCTCAGATCCCACCAACACCCTCTCACTGCCCCCTTCCCTCGCGTCTGTACTGTCTGAACTGGCTTCACTGGCTGGCCGTGCCCGCTTGGGAGTGCCAGACTTGCTGCCAGGCCGCGGTGGTGCATGCCCGTTACTTGGGGCTGCTGCTGCTGCTGCCTTCACTTGACTGACATGCGCTGCTGCAGCCTTGGCGGCCAGCACTGCCTCTTGCAACCCACCCGCCTCGTCCTTCCACTGCTTCTGCTGCTGCTTGCCAGACCCTGCCTGGCTGGCAGCTGCATTGGGAGTGGACGAGGATGCCAGCTTGTGGCTGCTGATCCGCTCCTTCACACCATCCTCCACCCCGGATGACACCTCTCCATCCTGATTCGACCCCGCAGCTGCGTGCACGTGCCCACTGACACTGGGCAGATGCAGCGAGCTGCGCTGGCGTGCAAGTGCAGAGCGTGTAACTGATGCAGCCTTGGCCTTGGCAGCCGCGCGGCGCTCTTGCCGTGCCTGCCGCTCAAGCTGCTTGCTGTCCAACAGGCGGCTTGCGACAGCGGCGAGGAAGCCGTTGCCGCGCCGCAGCTGCGCGAGCTTTCGTAATGAGTGCTTCTGCAGTGCTGACAGTCGATGGCTGGGGCCAGGCGAGCTGCGGGGCAAGCATCAGTAGGTCGCCCAGCCAGCGCGTCAGTCTGTGCATGTCCATCAGTCTGTGCAGGTACGTAGACGAGTGGGCACGGACGCAATGTGCAGCACATGTGCAATGCAGGGGGCGATGGGTGTGTGGTCGAGACATGTAAGGTGATGCAGGAAAACCATGCATCTCATGGCGAATGCATACGCAGCAGTGCAGGGAAGGTCAGATAGCGGGGTTTCTGAGGCCCCTAAATGCACATCGATCACGGGAGTTCAGTGCCCAGTGCGTGTCATCATCCCTTGCCCTTGCCAGTTGCCATGTTGCTCATGCATGTGCCATCCTCCAGCTCAACCAGCCAGCGTGCACCGCACCTGCCAGCAGGAATGTCCTGTACATTGTCTGGCTGTGGGGGTGACGCTGGTGACTGTGGCTGCTCATCGTGCCTGTTGGCAGACGGCGGCTCCAGCGTGATGGGCCGTGTGCGCACCAGGGCGGCTGAGCCGCCTGCAGGTTGCCCCGCTGGCTGGCTGAGTAGAAGCCTGGCCTTCTTAGGTGGCTGGCCGTCCTCATCTTCTTCTGCCTCGGCCGGCCTGCCGTTGGCTAGCTTCTTGCTGACTGACTGGCTGACTGGTGTGTGCGCGCCGTTGGCTGCGGGTGGCATGGGCTTGGCTAACCGCATGGCACCCGGTGATACGCGTGGATGGCGACGCACATAAAAAAGAATGTATGCATTTTGTGCCAGCACTGAGCGCTCCGAGCACTGCCCCACGCGCGTGTCATCACACTTGTGCCACAGGTTGTTGCCTGCTCGCACGAAGCAGTAGTAGTGGCCCGAGTGCACCGAGTGGCCCAGATGCACCAGCACGGCGTACAGGTCATAGATCTGAGGCCCGCACGAAGGGTCACTCATCATGCGCTCCAGGTTGACTGATGTCTCAAATTCAACATGCCGGTTGATCTTGGACCCAAAGCCTCCATACTGGAAGCGCTTGAGGTGTATCGTCAGCACGTTGGGTGCCTCCTCAATTGTGATCTGCTTGTCGGCACGCACCTGGCGGAGAGCATGTACCAGTGCAGGTCCGCATGCTAAATTTTAAGCATGGTACTTGGTACAGCATGCACGAGTTTGCAGACAGCTCGGAGCAGGATGCCCCCAGCTGCAGCCATGGCCTTGCAGCAAAGCAAGAAGGCTCCATGCACAGACCGGCAGCCAGCCCACACAGCCCCCCTTCAACTCACCAGCTTGTTGTTCTTTGGGCAGCGGTACTTGTTGTCCCCGTCCAGTACCTCCTTGGCAGTGAAGTGCTGCAGTGCCTTCATCACACTGCTGGCACGTGTGATTTCCAGGCTGAGGTCCATAAACGGCTCATACGTGGATGATTCATAGTTCACACTGTGGCATTTGATCTGCATATCAGGGAAACACAAGCAGCAGGTGATTGAGAAGAACAGAAGCACCAGTGAACATAGGCAACATGAACCAGCAAGCATGGGCATAATTCACCAAAGCTGTTTGCCCTTCTGCCCAGCCCACCACCCTTGCACGAAGCACAACCCCGACGCAGTGCCCCACATGCTTTCTCACCCTGCTGCGGAGCTTCCCGCCAAATATTCTGTTGATGAGTGTTGTAGACTGCACCTCAGGGGGTGGCTTTGGCTGAAATGGTTTGAGGCATGCCTCATGCATGGCATCCAGCAGGCACCGCAGGTATTCATGCGAGTCCTCCTGCCGCCCAAGTTTGAATCTGCGAGCGTGCAGTGGTGGAAACGGTCAGAACAGGGCAAGATGCATTGAGTGTGCATCTGTGCAGGCATTGTCCATGTGTAGTGTCAATGCAGTGGAAACACATGGTGCGGGTATCTGCAGAGCCGAGTATCAGTGTAACTATGACTGATAGGTTGGGTCATATACTGCAGGCATCAGGTACTGGTGCCGAGCGCAGCTCAACCAAGAAGGGATCATCATATACTACGGCTTGCATGGAGCACGTCTGTGCAGCTGCATGCTCTAACCAAGAACAACATGCCCGTGATGGCGGTGCATGACAAGCATGTGTCGAGATGCGTCCCCTGCAACATGACCAACGCTATCAGCACTGCTTCAGTAATCCCCACATTCACCTCTTGTTAATGAGCTTGAGCGTCTGTGCATGCGCTCGGGGCGACACCACGGTGTGCGCCGCAAACACCCGCTTTATGTGCTGCAAAGTAATGCCTAGAGGATCGTCTGGGTTGTGATGCTGCACCTGATTGCATAGCACCGCTTGTGCCAGGGGCGGGGTGTGTGCCAAGCACTGCAGCACGCTGTTCATGAAGCACGTATTCCCGAGATTTTGAAGGCCCACACCCTGCATAAGAACGGAGCGCGGTTTCGTGTTAGGGTATCGGCACACGACGCATGGCATGCTCAACAACGATGCATGGGCAACCCCAGCCTGGCGGTGCCACACACTCACGGCGCGCATTTCCCGAGACCATCTAAGCATCACTTGCTCCTCTTTAAACAGTTCCCGAGCTGGCTTGCCGCCGACTGGTGCCAACGCCGGACCCTGCTCTGCAGGGAGCGGTAGGGACGGCATGGCCTGCGGACCGTGCAAAGTAGCGACTTAGCTCCTGTCAGCGCCATCCATGCAAGCATCATGCAGCAGGGCGATGCATGGCTGGCTGTACCTCAGGACGTGTAGGCTCGTTCAGCCTGATGAAGGGCGTTGAGGGTGGTGGAGGAACGTCTTTCCGAACGGCTGGAACAAATGTGATGCGGCGGAATGCCCCAGCGCCACCCCCTGACTGCAGAAAGGAAAGTTTGGAGTTCTGGGCTCGCCCTGAACTCGAGGGCCCATTTTGATCAATCATGTGGGCTCAACATCTCGCTGTGCGGTAAATGGGGGCCCCAGCGAAACATGACACTCGGTCACATATACACATGAGGGTTCCGGAGTCGCGAACCTGCACAGCCATCATCGATGATTTTGCATCTCCCGAATGCTATTTGGGGAGTGTGTCGCTCAACAGGTGGCATCAGCTGTTCAGGATGCGTGGTTGGCGATGCCCAAGACAGGGAAGCCGCAGCAGCATGAGCATACGGTGCTAGCTGGTGGGAGCTGGGCATATTGCTGCTGCAGTGCATGACAAATGTGCATGTTGGCGCATGTCATGAGGCACCGATTTGGCCCACAGCACCATCCTGCATGTGACATTGCCCCACAGGCTTTGCGGTGACACTGGATCAACCCGGGGACAGTCATCAAGCCATAGGTGCAGCTGGCACCGATCTTTGCAGCCTCAGCGATGGAGCCATACTGGAGCATCATGGGCCTTGGGTGGTCGCGCTGGGCACTGGCACCAAATGCTTGGGAGGTAGCAAGCGGCGTGCCGGAGGTCAGGTGGTCAATGACTGCCACGCAGAAGCCCTGGCACGGCGCTCGCTGCTGTCATGGCTGTATGATGAGGCAAGGCTGGCACTGGCGAACCACGTGGCCGTGCTGGACAGCTCGTCTTCCGTGTTGCATGATGGCCAGCGTGCAGGGGTGTGCAATGGTGCACCTACTCCCACAGTAGACACATTACAGCAGTTGCCCACAGCAGGGACACACCCACCCCAAGCATCTGGCCCAGCACCTGGGTCAGCACCTCTCCTGCCAGCTCATGGGATGCCTGACACCGGCCAGCCTCAAGCCACCGCCGCCCACCGCCTGAAGCTGCCACCACAACCGGCTCTCATCTATGACCCTACACAGAGTAAGTTTGCACTGCGGCCAGGTCTTGCGCTCCACATGTACATCAGCCAGCCGCCCTGCGGGGATGGCAGCGTGGTGGAGGTGGCGGGTGCTGCACCAGCCGCAGGGGAGGCATGGCAACCTTGCACAACATGCACTGCAGGCAATGTGGCAGAACAGTTTGGCGCAGATGGTGCTGACGCCACATGTGATGGGCCGCGTGCGAATGACATTGGCGGTGGTTGCGTGCGGTTCAGGACAGGTGCAAAAGCCATCAAGCTGTTGGGCCCGGCGCTTGCATCACAGCAGCACACGAGCAGAACAGCAGATACACCTATGAGCACCACAGAAGCCCAAGTGGTCAGTACAGGAGGAGCAGCTCAGCTCACTCCACCCCTTCAGGTGTATGTGCCACAGGCGCATGAGGTCGAATCAGGGCCACAGCAGTTGGGGGCTGTGCGGCGCAAACCAGGCAAGGTGGGGCGCAGGTGGTGCACGTGACATGCAGTTGTTGCTAGGCATTGCACATGCATGTATGCATGCATGCAAGCACAAGCACAAGCACTGCCTATTCGGCAGAATCCACCATGCGCTGCCATAGCAGCATGCGCTGTCGCAAATGGCGTCATGCACGTCTCAAACCCTTATGCATTTACCTACAGTTTCCTGCCTGGCTGAACTGCAGGGTGATGCCACCCTGTCGCTCAGCTGCAGTGACAAGCTGGCGCGCTGGGCCTGCTTGGGTGTACAGGGGTGCCTGCTCAGTGGCCTGTTAGCCTCCACGCTGTACATCTCCACGCTCACCAAGTCCCTGCTGCCAGAGGTGGCAGCTGCAGGTGCGGCTCGTGCGGCCGCCAGCATGCCTTCAATCGCCTTCAATCGTCTACTCAGATTATTGCTGGTCAATCACGCATGGGGAGAGTTTGCTACAAGATGTGTGCCCTGCAGCTGGTCCAATGTGTACAGCAGTCACATGATGGTGCATCGATGGTGCATGCACTTGCACAGGTGAAACTGCAGCGGCTGCCGCACAGGCAGCTGTGGAGCGTGCTGTGGGCGGCAGACTCGTGAGCAACAGCGTGCACGCAGCTCTGGGCCCGCCATTCAAGCTCACTCCACCTGTGGTTCATGTTGTTGCCCCTCCACCGGCCTCACTAGCTCTGGCAGGCAGCGATGTGCGCAAGGTGGCATCAGGTGCGTGGGACGGTGGTGTTACCACGTGCTGTTCATGTACCACCTCAACCAGCAGTCCAATGCACAGTGCAATGCATAACATGCGGTTCCACCAGAGCTGACTCCACCTCGTGCATGTCCGCTTGCGCTGATGAGTTCCCAGTGGTTGTCAGTCTTGTATCGCTTGCGCAGCACTGCTAGTAGCAAGATGGCATTTCCCAAGGTATCTGCATGCCAGGGTCTGACTGCGGCTGAAAATATGCCACTAAAGCACATCCAGGATGTTCATCACATCTTGCTCAGCTTTTGTAGTTCACACCAAACATGGGTATGCAGGGGGCAACGGCAGCTGTGCTGGGGCTTGTGTTGTGTGCACCAGCCAGAGCCATGAACACTCAACATCAATGCCATGTTGTGCTGTACAGGCGCATCCGTCAACTGGAGTGCACCCGCCGGGTGCTGCACACCCGGCGCACCACAGCCCAAGCCCAGCTCAGGAGCTCATGAGGCGCTGCAGGCAGCAGACGGGTACAAGGCAGGCGCGTCCAAGGCCCAGGTGGCAGCAGGGCGTGCGTGTTCGCGCCTGTGCAAGGCTTC
This sequence comes from Haematococcus sp. NG2, assembly GCA_004335575.1. Classification (NCBI taxonomy): domain Eukaryota; kingdom Viridiplantae; phylum Chlorophyta; class Chlorophyceae; order Chlamydomonadales; family Haematococcaceae; genus Haematococcus; species Haematococcus sp. NG2. The sequence continues at coordinate 203,981 of QAXD01000181.1, forward strand.
CCTCATGTCTCAGGCGCTGGCTGTGGTGAGGCAGATGGCTGAGCTTAGTGGTACAGATCAGCCCCAAGCACCAGCAACATCGGCACCAGCTGTGGAGAGGCTGGGTGGATGCCAGGAGCTAGAACAGGAGCCAGTGCAGGGAACCACTGCCGCTGCTGCTGCTGCATGTCCAGATGCAACGCTAACTAGGATACAGGGGGTGTTGAGGGCGAGCACCTACAAGGAGTTGAAGGCGCAGCTGGGGCCTGCCTATGTAGCAGCATGGACTGCTCTGAGGGGGCAGCCACCCTTCAACGTGTGGATTGATAAAAGCTCGGCGTTGGAAGCCTTCAAGATATAAAAAGGTGAACATAAGATAATATTATGAAGAACAGGAGCTAAGGAAGGATGGCAGGGGCACATGGTATCGATAGAGGGCACAACAGTACACCCAATACATCGAACATGTGACCAACAGTTCGCACCTACTGTAAGGCACGAGGGCATTGCGCATCGGGGTTTGGATCCGGTCTGTGCTACATATCCCTGCAGTCTTGCTAGGTTCCCACAATGATGAGACTGGCAGCACAGCGATGCCTGGCCTTGGCACGGATATCTGCAGTGGACCTCCCGGCATACGTGCCTACTACCTCAGCATCAACAGTCTCCGTTAAACCGCGTCTGGGGTTTTCCAGCTCAGCGAACGAGAACGAAGCGCAGAGGCAGGCGGTGGGTGGTGCTACTGATGCGTGTTTGTACATGCCGCCGTGACGATGATCAGCTCGTCATGGTGTGGCGTGGCCAATGTAGTATGGCTGAAGTGTGCCATGCAAGTGCACATCAACGGTGCACATGCGCACACTCCACTACCCTATATTTAACAGCCCTCCTCCTGCTTCAACTGGGCCCACATATCCACTGGCAGATGGTTAACAAGCTGCTGTATCGGTCGAAGCAGCGTGGCTTCCTGGAGCTGGACTTACTGGTATGGTGATTGTGCAGGCATGCACGTCCATGCTTGTGTGTCCTTCTGTGCGCGCACGTCCTTTGCATGCGTCCATATGCACGCATATGCACTTTGAACCCACTGCTCACCTTTTCAAGTTGCTGGCAGGTGGGGCTATGGGCAGAGCAGAACATCCCGAAGATGGACCTGCCAATGCTCAATCACATGAGTGTGCTACTGGACCAGGTGTGCTGCGCATGCAGGGGAAGATCAAGGGGCACACAACAAAAGCCACACAAAGGCAGCTGATGTGCTCGTTCTGTTCCTGTGACAATTGCAACACTTAATCGCATCCTTGCTTCCGACAATTGCATGTCATGTTTTCAACCATGCTTATGTCCAGGTGGCACCGCCAAATTGGTGTCTTATCATATCTTATGCGCAGGAGAATCCAGACCTTTTCAAGTGGCTCACAGGGCAGCTGGCTGCTCCTGAGAATATGTTGAAGAACCCTGCTTACATGGTGGGTGGAGGAATGTGGGTGTGGGACTGTGGGTGTGTGCGCGCTTCAGCATTTGCCCAAACTGTAACTTTCACCAACCATGTGACGATGTGTGGAGCATCTGCAAGTCCAGCTGGCATTGCTGGCTCCCAGCACCCCAAGCAGTGCACCTGTGCGGCATCATGTTTGCAGGCGCTGCGCGAGCATGTGGCATCACAGCTGAGCAGCAACAGCCCGCAGGAGACGCGCGCATCGGCAGGCAAAGAGTGGGTCCGCGGGTGGGACGACTCATGGCGGTGCGTCAGGGATTACGTGCACAGGTTCAGGCACACACGAGTCATCGTTGCTGCCCTGCGTGCAGTGTTTGAGGGCTCCGGTGGCTTAGGTTCATGCCAGGAGTGTGCAGGTCTGGTGTGTCCATCGGAGCACTGCATCTGAGTCGGCGACAAGTCTCTCAGACTGTTTTATGCGTACATTTGTGTGCAGGGGGTCACCAGCCAATGCAGCTAAGCCTGCGACCAGCAATTGAAGGAGCAATAAATTCCGGCACTGCAATTCATTGTCACATACTGTCGTCCTTGTTCTATGTGTGCGGCATGCATGCTGTGCAATCAACCTGTAAGCAACTTGATGTCCTGGGTCTTACACAAGCTCAGCCAACCGGCTCATCAACATATGTTGCACAAGTACACCAGGTAACTATGGACCATGAATCCGTGATCTACCAGATATTTCAGTGCAGGCAAACGAGGCAGGCAGCGCTCCAGCCACAAGTGCCCGCCATCCACTGCATCCTTTGCCTCCAACTTTGCCTCCACCCAACCTATGAATCACCCAGTACTTGTTCAATGCTAGCTAGCACATCACAGCTGGATGATTGTGGATGGATCAACACCATTCTGCATCAGCTGCTGCCGCTGCGCGCTCCGCCGCGCTTGGTTTTGCACCGCTCAGTGGCTCAAATGTGCTGATCCGGATACCTCCAAGCTCACTTGTGTAAGAAAGGTATTCTGTTGGGCCGCTCATGCCGCCTGTCACCTCCTCGCTCACCCGCACCTCCTCCAATGGTTGGGGTTGGGTGTAGTCTGCAAGGCCTTGGGGCTGCTGGGGCGTGACACCACCCAGCATGCATGACTCAGCCACAGCAGAGGTGTCAGGGGAGAGGCACTTGGGGGGTGATGGCATGGAGGAGCCAGACACGCCTGAGAAGCCTGAGGCTGCTGGGGACATGGCGGATGCAGCTGGTGATGGCTGGCCTGAAAAGATGGAGTGCCCCAGAGCCAGCCCTTCAGGCGTGGCACTGCTGCTCCCATGGGCCAGGTCCAGGGTGGGGAAGCCAAACTCTGCGGGGGCAGGTGCAGCAGCAGCAGCAGCAGGAGGCCGTGCGGCGGCCAGCAGCGCAGGTGCAGGGGTCATTGCACACACGCCACCAAAGAGGCCTGAGCTGTTGGAGGAGGGGGCAGGGGACGGGGCAGTCGTGCCGGAGCGCTGCGCCACAATGCCACCCTGCACGCGCCCCTGCCGACGCTGCTGCTGCGCGCCGGCCCCTACGCTGCCGCGCGTCACATGCGCAGGCACTGGTGCACGGGACATGGGTGTGGGCGCTGCTGAGCTGGTGCTGCCACGTGTGACAGGTGGTGGCCGTGGACCGTGCGGCAGCAGGAACGGGGTGGGCTGTGCCACCAGGGCCAGGTCTTGGCTCGAGGCGGGACCAAAGGACAGTGTGGGTGTGGGCGCTGCACTGTGAGGAGCAGCTCCCAGGCCGAATGTGATGCCCGGGGTCACTTCCAGGCTAGCGGTGGGCGTCACGGCCCAGCAGGCCGAAAAGTCCTGCTTCTTGATCGCTGGTTGCTTGGCGCCACCGCTCGCACCAGCAGGCATGAGCGTGGGCGTTGCGGTTGCTGACCCAGGTGCGGCTGTAGCACGTGGCTGCAGCAGGTGCGGTGCAAGTGGGGGTGATGCGCGAGGTGCAGCCCCCGCGCCACCCACATGCTTCACACTGGATGGCTTGGCACTGGCTGGCTTGGATGTCACACTCCTAGGTGCCGCCTTGGCACTTGCTGCCGCACCGTGAAACGACACAGACCCGCCAGCAATCGCAGGTGTTTGCATTGCTGCTGCACTGCGTGTGAGAGTGCGCACAGACTGGCTTGGCGACCGGGGGGGCACTTGGGATGGCAGCACTGCGGGAACAGCACCAGGAGCAGGTACCGCCTGCATTGCACCGGCTGCCTCGCCTGCAGGCTTCTCCACGTGCGCCTGCGCCTGAGCACTGGCTGTGGTCACAGCTGTGGTAGGCGCCAACTGCTCCACGGGCACCTGTCCTTCTTGCTTGCTATCACCACCAGCAGTCACAGCAGCAGGTGTAGCAGCTGATGCAGGCTTGCGAGGAGCTGCCTTTGGCGCAGACAGCGCATGTGAGGCATGCCGCTCGCGTGCCAACTTCGCAGCTGCTGTGGCCGGCTTGGCAGGGCTGCTGCACACCTGCACAGCGCGAGTGGCACCCGTGGCATGAGCCTGGAGCACTGCGGCACTCTTCTGATTTGCCAGCGCTGCTGTTGATGCAGGCTGCAGCCGTTGCACTGCTTTGGGCTTGGCTGCTACGCCCATTGGTGCCTTCGCCTTGGGTGTGGCCGTCCCTGCCACTGCAGCCGTGGGGTTGTCGCTACCTGGCGCGTCCGCAGGAGCTGTCACTGATTGCAGAGGCTGAGGTGCCGCACGCACTTGTGTTGGAACAGGGGGCTTGAGGCTCGTGCGGCGCCTGCGGGTTGGTGCATCTGCTGCGGTGGGCACCTCAGCACTGGCAGCACCGGCACCACCACCACCACCACCACCAGCAATTGAGTTGCCACCTGCCGCCTCGCTTGTCTTGCCAGGCTTGGCGGAGCCACCTGGTTTAGTTTGCTGCCTGGGCCCTGCAGGCTTCACAGCTGGCTTGGTGGCCTCTGGCTCTGTTGTAGCCGATGCAGCATCTGGCGTGGCAGCAGCAGGTGCTGCAGGAGCACTACCCTTGCGTGCGGTGGGCGTGGCTGAAGCAGCTGCGGAAGTCGCAAGCCGTTGCTTGGTGGCCATGTGTACGGGTGTAACGCTGGTCTCGGGTGCTTTACCAATGGTGCGTGCCGTACGCGTGCCATTGCGTGCTGTCCCTAACACCGGCACATGGCCTTGATGTGTGGCTGTACTGAGCACTGCCCCAGCTGCAGTGGTGGTGCCAATGGCCGTGCTGGTCACATGGCTTGGCCTGCCCACCGCTGCTTCCCTCATGTTGCTGTGCACCGGTGAGGCGGACACTGCAGGCTTGGGGAGAGCGGCAGCACGAGGTGTTGCTGCAGCTTGGGCCCTGGCCATCCCAGGTGCTCCTGGCTTGGCATCCGCCGCCTTTGTCTGTGCTGCCACCTGTTGCTGTACCGCCGGATCCCTAGGTGCCTGTGCCTTCCTAGGCACAGGAGGTGCTGCTGCAGATTGAGGTGTGGTGCTGCCCGCCCCTGCTGCAGCCTTTGCCGTGGCAGCATGAGCTTTGCTCGTGCCAGGAGTGGGTTTTGATGCAGGCGTCCGGGCCGGCCCAGCAGGTGCCATGGACGCACGGCGAGCAGCAGGTGCGATGATGGCGGGCGTCCGGGACGTGGTCGGTTTGGCAGCTGCTGGCTTTGCGCCACTGTGCATCTCTGCAGCTGCCTTCATTGCAGGTGGCTTGCTGTTGGGGGCAGCACCTGGCATTGCATGGTTGCAGGGAGTTCGTCAGCGCTACGTGCACTGCAAAGCCGGCACATTGTCATCCAAGCAGGCAAGGGAGCAGGGCGCAAAGCGCAACAGGGCGCTCCAGGGAGCAGATGGCAAAGTACCAGCTCATACTGCCCATTGTGGCACACCGCACCTGTGAGAGAGGAGCGTTTTCCGGTGCTGGGCTGGGGCGATGGGAGCGACGCTGTCCTGGCCAGCCGTGCTGCCGCTGCAGCCACCAGTGCTGTGTGTGGCGAAGCTGGAGGTTCAGCAGCACCAGCCACTGCCACACTGTCATGGCCAGCAGGTGCAGATGCAGTCACACCATTGCGGCTTGTGGCCTCGACCTTGCTCTGCACCGTGCTGTGCCGCCGCTCAGCCGCCACTGCAGCTAGTGCCGCACTGTTGCGCCGCTGCGCAGTCACCTGCGCCCTCATGGCCGCCAGGAAGGCCGGTGAGGGCTCGGGCCGCTTGCTGCGGGCTGAGGTGGACAGCTTGGGGCTCTGGGGCAGCGTGAGCGGTGCAACGTTGCGCACGCGCGCAGATACAGGTGCCAGCAGGTCCCCAAGCAGCGCCTCCCGCGTCATTGCTGCCGGTACGACGCTGGGCCCGCCTGGGCTGAGGCTGCCGGGAGCAGCCAACGCAGTGGGGGCTGCTGCACTGTCCGGCTCCTCAGCAGCAGCCGCCGCCCCATCCAGTACAACACCCAGCGGCTGCATGGGGCTGCCGAACCCTGGTGTCTCACAGCCATCACCCGGAAGAGGGCTGGTGGCAGGGCGCACACGCTTTAGCAGGAAGGGTGTGGGGGCTGCTGACCCTGTGGCTAGCAGGGCAGGTGCCAGCGACAGCGGCTCGGCTGCTGGATCACTCTCGGCAGCTGGGCCTGCCTGCTGTGCTGGAGCCGGCGCAGATGCACAAGGCCCTGGGCACAACGGCTGGAACACAAAGTCAAGAGGCCGTGAGCTCCCCGTCGTAGCACTGCTGCTGCCGCCTCCCATGCCCATCGCCACCTCTGCCTCGTGAATGGCCTGGGCCGCCAAGGCTGCAGGCGATGTCGACTTGGTCGGGGTGGCGGTTGGGACAGGGGTTGCAGCCAGGCCGGTGGTCAGCTCAGAGGCAGGCTGGGGAGTGAGCGTGAGGCGTGGGATGGTGGGGGACTTGATGGATGCACGCTTGCCCGGTGTGCGTGGCGGTGGCGAGCTGCACATGGAGTGGAAACGTTGGCGAGCTGTGTGTTGTGGGGACGTGTGCGTGTATCAAACGTGCATCAGCAACATCCCAAGCAATGAGCTGTAACGCAACAATGCATCAGAGAGCAGGGGGGGGGGGACCGTTCATGGCGTATAGCACTGGCAGCTTACACAACACTGCACGCACCTGGGCATGCTTAGTGGGGCAGGGGCCAGGGGCGCAGCCTCCGTGTCAGTCACCTGTTGCCGCACAACCAGTATGGTTGCAGCCCCATCACGCCGCTCCACCAACTCATCTTGCTTGGCATCCGTTCCTGGCACCTGTGTGAGCTGGGCTGGGACACTGTCGGCTGCTGCTTCAGCCGTCACGTCCAGTGTCATGTGCACGCTGTCCACTGTACCAGGCTGCTGCTGCTCAGCGTCTGCCCAAGGAACCGCGTGCCTGGGCAGCTCAAGCACCACGTCCTCCTGCCGCACAACTTGGGAGGCTGCACCCTCCGCATCCTCTGCCCCTGCATGAATATCAGCAGGGGCTGCTGCTGCCTCTAGCTGCAGGTCCACATGCTGCGCATCCTCTGGTGCAACTGTCTCAGCACCCCCTGTGCTTTGCGCATCATGACGGACCGCCTCATGCGCGGCAGGGCTGGCTGCAGCAGCTTCAGGGCTGGTGGGAGTGGTGCTGTCCATGCAAAGGCTGCCCGCTGAGGTTTGCTCATGCATGAGCTGGTGCACGGAGCATGTGCCTGCTGGGGGTGTTCCTGCCGTCGCTGGTATCAGTGCATGTGCAGCGGCAACTGTTGATGCTGGTGAGGTGGCATCTGGTAACACCACTGTCGCGTGCGCTGCGTCATCAGCCGCAGTGCCAGAAGATGCTGCGGAGGCGGAGGAGGCCGCAACTGGGGATGGCACACCATCCTCGTTGCCATCAGCTGCCATGCCCCAGACCCCCTCATCGTTGCCTGCACCATCCTCACTGCATGCTGCTGCCACGTCCCGCTGCTGTCCCCACTCCTGCTCCTCCTGCCCCGCTGGTCCAAAGGAAAGGGTGGAGCTCACAGGGCTGATGGGCCCCACTTCATCATCCCGAGCGCCAACGGCTGCTGCCTCGGGTGTTGCTGTGGGCTGCACCCATGGGGAGGCATCAACCCGTAACGGCCGAGGAGCTGACACAGCCCCATAGTCAGGGCGCATCGACATGCTGGTGTGTGCCTTGGAGCCAGGTGAGTGCCCCGTGCGCAGCGCTGTGCCAGCAGGGGTGTAAAAAGCGGCACCATGTGTTGCAGGCGTGTCGGCTGCTAGCATGTTGGTGTACGGCGTAAAGAACACCTCGCCATCGGGGCCTGGTGTACCAGTCACACCTCCGCTGGGCACTGGGGTGCGCATGAATGGAGACTGCTGTGCAGCATCTGTGCTGCGGGCCACAGCAAGGGATGTGTTGAGCATAGGGTTGTCATGCAGGAAAGGCATGGGTCCATGTCCAGGCCCATGCCCTCGAATGGTCTGCTTGGGGCTCGGTTGTGGGTAGTAGGCGTGTGATGGACTGCCTGCCCAGACGCTAGAGAGCGAGCTGATTGACGCGCCAGGGGAAATGGTAGGCTTCGCTCCTGGAGTGCTTGGATTGGAGTCGTTCTGGTTTATGTCGGAGTCGAGCTCGCGACGAGATGTTGTTACAACTTTTGCTACGCTTAGTGATGCTTCCTGGTCACCTGGCTGGACGTCCATTTTCGCCTGCAAGCCACATAAAGGTCAACAGCTGGGTGGGCCCAGTGTGCTGCGAGTTCATGCAGACAGAGTTTCGAAGTTATTATCAAACTTACAGCCTGCAGTTAAAAAGAAGTGGGCTGTCCGCGAGGATTTGAAAATTTGCAAAAACCGTCAGAGCCGCATCATGCTCGCGTTGGCCCGTGCCAACATTTGCCGCCTGCACTGGCCCATGCGCCTGCTGACCCGAACTGTACCATGTATGACCATGAATGTATGATATGACCCGGGCTGTATGACCCTTGAGCGAGTCAAAAGGTGCAGATCTCTTACACCTAGCAGTGGCACACAGTGTCAAGAGTGCTCCTGATGGTACTTGGCCAATCCCGATCAGAGCTCCCGCAGTAGTCCCGGTGTTCAATACCCGACACTTCCCCTCTCAAGTGCGCATGCTGACCTGAACTAGCCCGTTGATGGTACACAGCCATCATTTCCGCTCCATGGCGGCCCAAGCAATGCATAGCACATGAAAGCACTTCATGTCCAACCATATGAACACAGCTCAACGCGCATGACTGAAAATGGAATTATAAGGTAGTCCGCGGAGCGCAGGCCACTGAAAGCAGCTATAATCCAGCCGATTACCACCATCAAGGCACACAATACTATGAAGTTGACCGGGCACAGCACAATATCAAGGAAGCTGCTAATCACTCAAACACATGGAGCAAGCGCATGCCTCTCAACTCGTGGGCAATCACGGATGCATGAGCACAAACACACATACAACACATGCACATCTTCAGCGCACAAAGGGTGCGGGAAGGCAAGGTGCTCCTTCACCCCTTCACAAACCACTGTGCAGCTTAGTTGCTGTGCGGCAGCGGGGCAAATCAAACCAAGGGCTGTCATACTAATTCTACTGCCAGTCAGACAACATAGCCGGCGGCCACTGCAGTTACCACAACACACAGTACATGCAGGTGCTGCCAGGCCTTATACCATGAAAGTCCTCCTGCACCTCTGGGTCGATCTGATGGTGCAAGGGTTGTTTGGTTCGTGACCACCAGCCCGCGTTGTGCAAACAGCCCGGGATCTGCGCTGTGGTCACATGGCAAGCCTGCCCATTGCCCTACACCAGCATTGTCATCGCAAAAGCCAGCGTCAGCGCAGCCAGCAGCACCAGGGGGGCCACCACAGCTGAGCCTGCAGCGTCGCCCTGCTTCACGGGGGTGCAGCTGGTGGGTGGGCAGCGCGCATCCGGGGTGGCATACACGATGGAGCCGTTGCACGCGCTGCAGCCACGGCACAAGTGAAGGGCGCAGCGCCCAGGTAGGCCCCAGAGACATGTGAAAACTAAGTGACATGCATAACTGATCCAGGCCAAATCATGGTTTCCAAGTGTGGGACCACTGGTGCACAGCACATGCTGACGAGGTGACACACAGGTGTGCTGCAGAGTCACATCTCCTTCTCAGCACCACGCCCACCATTCACAAGCATCACCAATCATGCCCCGACCTGCAGCCATGCCGCACCCACCGGTACATGAGGGGGCAGATGGGCACAATCGGCAGCTGGCAGTTCTGCAGCGGGCACTGCTTGGCCTCGTACAGCGCAGACGGCTTGGCGGTGAGCAGGTTGCGGATGAAGCGTGTTGCGGTGTTGGCAGGCAGCAGGTTGGCGGCAGGGTTGATGAACGACGCCAGGTCGCGCAGCACCTGGTGCACACATGCCGCAAACCGCACAAGCCGGTCCCAAATGAGTCGAGGACATTGAGTTGAGGCAAACGGGCAATATCCAAGGAGGGCGGCCACAGCCCAGCATCATCATACACAACACATTCTTGCGCACAGTGTGGCAGACGGGCGCATGTGCAGTGCTATACAGCATGGCATGAGCCATGCAGCTGAGCAGCTGCGCACCAAGTCGGGCTGCGCCAGCGCGCCCTCAAACCAGTCAGTGTAGGAGTCAGGGTTGGACGCAACATCCACGCGCAGCACAGAGCCAGTCCTGTGTGTGTTGGGTAGGGTGATGCAGCCCTCAGTATTCCAGCTACATCTGCTACTGCATGGTGAGAGCATTAGGCTCCAATGCGGATCACACAGTATAACAGAGAAGCATGGTATGGACGATCTTGGCACCTGAGGAACTTGACGCTCTGCACATCAGCTGCTGTGAAGCGGAAGGTGTCCATGAAGGTCGACAGGGTGATGTCACTGTTAGGGATCGCGGTGTCAGAGTACCCTGCAGTGCAGGCGTGTGGAGGCAGCAGCAGCAGCAGCCGCGGCACCATGCTTCACGGGTTCAGGATATCAATGTAGTTTCCAGACATGCTGCACCGTGACCTGCACACTGGCACACTTGAGCATGCCATCAGCTGCGCAGCTACACACTGCTTGGCCAAACGCCCATGCTGCCACAAGCCCATACAAGCCCCACGGACATCATGCGCCATGCACAGCATGACAGCCCACAGCCGCACCAGTGGTGGAGGCAGCGGGGTAGCGCGTGAGGTCAACCACGATGTCCACATCCTTCAGGATGGTGCGCAGCGCGGCGCCCGCGGTGCTCATGTTCTGGAAGATCAGCGCGTTGTACTGGTACAGCACGTTCTTGCCGTCCACATATGCGGCACGCAGCGCGTTCATGTCCAGCACGCGGCCGCCCGCGTCCTGTGGGGACATGGTGAGGGTGCACCGTGTCCGGGCCACTCATGCCACATGATCCAGGCTCACTCAATTGGGGGGGGGGGTTGACACAGCGTGATGCGCCCTGTTGATATGCAGCCACAGATCCAGCGGACATCGCCTCATGCACTGCTGTACATAACAAATGGAAGGTGCACAGCTGCAACGCACGCACCATGACGTACTGCGCCAGATACGCGGGCTGTGAAATCTGCAGCTGTGCAGGGCCCCAGGTGGAGCCAGGCAGGTAGTACAGCCATGCAACCAGCGGGCGCTTGGAGACGTCAGGGTTGGCGGACGCGTTGGCGGCAGCAGCAATGGACGCATAGTTCTGCAGGGGAGGGTGTGTTGTGATGGTGCCGGCAGGGCACGCCAGGATTGAGCGGTCGGCAGGTGGGAGTGTGTGATATGGTGTGAGTGATGAAGGGCGTCATGAGGCAGCACAAGGCGGTCTGCAGTAGTTGGTTGCACTGGTACCGTCCTGCACTGCCAGCCCTGGCCAAACATCCCTGCACCGCGACCCCCCCCCCCCCCCCCCCCCCACACACACACACACACCCCTTCACCTTGGCCACATTGTCAAAGACGCTGTTGGCCACATCCTCCTTGTTGAAGAAGGTGGACACATACTTGATCCACTCAGCACGGTTCAGCACACCGGGATCAGGTGCAGCGCTGCACGTGCACAGCCCGTGTGCAAGGCACAGGATGAGTTGAGGACAGCAACTGGCATGTGTGATGGCCAGCCAACAACTGCACCGCAGCACATGGCGCCATAGTTCAGAGCCTCAGACCCAATGCATGCTGGTAAAACTGCATGTGGAGCGCCACTGATGGGGGCAGCTCTGCGCTCCAAAACAATGTTACGATTGGTGTGCGAGGTTGTTACTGGTGTAGTGCCAGTGCTGCCTACGCGCCACCCACTTGACGGAGATGAAGTTGGCGGGGTTGGGGTTCATGCCCGCGTACCCGTAGCCAATCTGGGCGTCCAGCGCTGCCGCCTGTGTGCTGTTCAGGGACTCGGTGGTGCGGCCGCAGCCTGCGCAGGTGCCAGGCGAGGGGTAAGGGTGAGCGGCCCAAACTGGAGGATCACAAGGGCCGGCCACAGTAGTGTCACCCCGGGGTTGAATGCCAGCATGTGGTTGGTGTGATTGACCACACAGCTGGGACGCAAACACAAGACAACAGCAGAGCGCTGCAACAAGCAGTACAACTGCCTGGCTCACCATAGGCACCCAGGCTCTGCATGCACGGGTTGACCGCATACTCGGTGGCGTATGCGATGCGGGACTGCACACCCAGCAGGCTCTGCATGACAACACGGCAGCGGCACCATCAGCGACAGGAAGCACGCGTCAGAGTTAGCACCGTGTTGCACTGTTGTTTGGACAATGGCCCAGACTGCCTGGGTCACATACAGCGGAAACACAAGGGTGCGCATGCGGTCCAGCTGGTGGGCTACACATGCAATGATGCAACGCATGTTTCCAACACAGTGTGCAGCTTGATATGGCACGAGTCAAGCAATCATTCACCACACACCATGAAGGCAATGGCGGATGCATCCGACACAGCCACGTTGAGCAAGGGGACGGCAAACACCTTGGCCCCTGCTGGGATGTCGTCCGCGGAGGGTGCAGACAGACCGCAGGGGTACAACACGTACGTCTCATTCACGCGCTTGTTCAACACAACCTGCGGCCACGGACAGGGGTATGGGTGCATCCCGCAGCAGTGCGCAGTGCTGCAGCGCCAGAGCGAGAATTGAGCCTCAGCACTGGTATGCATCATGCACAGAACAACCGCATGAGGACGGCCCGGCAGCACAGATTGCATGGGCTCGAAGCTCAGCTGTAGCGCGTGTGGCAGGCCTGAGCATCACGGCCGCCATGTGGCAATCAGCTACAATGATGCAGCTGCTCATGGGCACTGCATCCAAACTTGCAGAGCATTCAGTCCCGTGAGCTGCAACACCTGCAACTTCTATTGCGGAGTAGCATGCGCATGCATCATGGGTATACCACGGCCGCTGATCGCCGTTGTCACGACATCATGCCTCGGATGGCGCTGCGCGCACCTTGAAGGTGCTGTAGTAGGTAACTTCGAAATCCTGGGCGACCGTCACCTAGCAATCACCAAGGGTTTTTAAGGGCTCGATCAGAGATGCGCCACACGCGTCATCAACACTCACGATGACCTAAAACCAGCAAAATCAGTCCATCGCAAATGTTTCCCCTTGCCTTGGTGTAAGTGGGCTGAGCAAGGATGCCGGTGCTGGAGATGATCTGGAACTGGCGGGGGAACGCTCCAGAGCCAGCGGCCTGAATCATGGATGCATTCACGCACTCCCCTGATGGGCGCACATAGGTTGCACCAGATGCGGCCGCCACAAGGGCGGCCATGATCGCCACACAGACGTTGAGCTGCATGTTTTCCAATGCTCAGATCGTGGCGTGGTGAGAGGAGGGGTTTCAATCACTCATGTAAGAGTAATAACGATGAGCTTGGGTCCCAACCCAATGAGTTCTTGGCCCTTAAGGTGTTACAGCAACAGCCCATTCTTATGAGAAGATTTCCTTGCGTTGAATACAGATGAAACATTCTCGGCATGAGGGCACACACGATAGTTACACTTACCTTCTGTGCATTTGGCGTTTCGATGATGCCCCACCCATGTCCAGAAGTGTCGGCCCAGCCTCTCAACCTCTTAGCAAAACCGGGCTGTAGGGCTAGGGGACTATGTTGGATATGGGTGTCAGGATGACACCAACAAACTTGGGATGCTAGACGCTGTAAGGCACGCTATGGAGCGTGCAATGATGATCAGCCCGTCACTGGCTGAAGGCTTGTGTAACATGAACATGAACATGTTTCAATGTTGACTGTGACGTTTCGTGACTTACTAACTAGACGTCCACACTGCGTTTGCACCCTGCAAGCAAGCATCCTTGCCCAAATGCAAGCATGCTGCCCGACCGTGCTTCAGCAGGCTTCAGCAGACATGAAACAGTGTAGCCAGTCCGCACAGGTTCACCCTACCCTACATGCACATTGATAAGTTGAACCGTTCTGTACACCAGCATGCACAAGTTGGACCCAAACTGCATACATTTAACCCTGGAAGCAGACCCTTAGCAACTGGACACACTGATGTTTGCTCATGCAGCACTGTACAGCCACACGCAGGGCATAGCTGCAGTAAGATACTCTGTGTCACACACCAAGCACAAATGACATAACCGGCATGTGCATTCTTGTGTTGCATTATTGCCCCACCTGCCCACATTACTGCCATGCCTCCCTCGTCCCTCCTCCACACAACCCTGCATGTGCACACACCCATCCACACACGTTACAAGCTCCCATGCCATGCGCAGTGATCACTTGGACACTGCATGGGCTGCCAGGCCAACACCCTTCATTCCTCCTTGGTGGCATGTGCAGCATGCAGCCTTAGGACCGCGAAGCCCACTCGCGTGTATGTTCACGCCCACACGTAAGTGACTACACACAACGCCATTCGCTCCGCCTTTGTTGCAGTATTCGTTGAAGCGCAACACAGTCATAGCTGCACAACCATGACTGTTGAAGCAAATAAACAAGGCCAGCAGCACTGTTGCTCCTGCAGCCCCTGGCAGTTGCATGTCATCTCCTTATTGTTGAGGTGTAATACCTACCCCCTACACACCAGCACCATCATGCTGCCATTCACTGCAGGCACAGCACACAACTGCTGGGTGTCCTTGTGCACGGCAGGCAGAAAAGCAGCGATGGTGCCTTAGGCATTGCGTTGAAAATGCTGACGCACTGTTCTGCATCCATCGCCACGCGACATACCGTATGCACCTGCATTCAAACACAGCTTTAAGATACAAGGCAGATAAAGAACATGCTGGTGCGTTCGTGCCCCCAGTTCAACTATGGCATACGAACTCTTAGTTGGCAAACTCTCGCTTGCATTGGTTGTATCCCCCGTAACAACACTGGTCATGCACCGCTGGATTAGCATACCCCTTACTGTAGTCACCCATAGAGCACGTCACTCCCTCTCAAGCGCCCATCACAGTACCAGTTTGTTCCCCCAACAAAGCAACACATCACAATACATGACCAAGGCGGTTGCAGCAAAGCAGGCATGAAGTGCGCAAGGGCCGTATCAATGCCGTTATTGCAAGCGCCAAATCAACCGTGAACATTTGTCCTGCCAAAACGTCGTGTCATAGCTCACTGGGCATCTCACCCATGGCAACATCTGCTGGCTTGCACCAGCACAGCCAGCCAGCTGCAACGTGCACATTCCCAGCGTTGTTGCCTCATGCACTGTTGCCTGGCCCAGCACCAGATCCTTTGGTGCTGCTTGCAGGTGCGTGCCCAGGGGCTGAAAGATTTAATGGCACCGCCAAGCCCGCAACTTTAGCCTCTGTTGAGAACGCCCTATTTGAGCTGTCAGCAGGCATGGTGGCACCTGCTGAGGTACTGCCCAGTACCCCACCAGGCACAGATGGTGGGCGCGTGCTGCCCTGCAATGTGCCCAGCAAGGTCGCCATCGGGGACTCGGGGCCCTTGCTGCTGCCGGCCACCACACCGGGCTGGTGCGCATCTGCTGGGGCAGAGAAGCGGTCTGAGAGCAGGGATGCAAGCAGGCGGGACACATCCATGGACATGTCCATGGCTGCGGCTGCTGCCTGCTTCTCCCCCTCCCCAGCGCACTCTAGCAGCATCTGCAGCTGCTCCAACCCACTCACACTGCGTGCGGCACTGGTGCCACCGTCGACAGACAACGTAGATGCCGTGGCACGTGCCAGCTCAAGCAATGCAGTGGGGAGCTGTGAAGCTGCGCCCCGTAACCCAGCCCCAGTCGACAGCTGCTGCACCAGGGCGCTGCCACGCGCCCGGCCCTGAAGTGCTGCGTCCGTGCCCGCCTATTGCTGCCACTGCTGCTCTGCTTGCAAAGCCAAGATGCTGGTGGCGTCAGGGTTGCACGCGAGCAGCGCCTCAGGGTTGTTGTGCCCTGTGGTGAGGCGGTGAGACGGCAGCAGGACCTGGCTGGCATTCGTGTGGCCACCACTAAGACCCTGCACGTTCGATGAAGAGGGCAGCAGTGTGCACATACTGCTGTCCGTGGCCCCCACTGATGATGCGCTCACGGAGCTGGCGATGCCATGTGGTGCACACCGATCAACATTTGGGCCGCTCTCGGGAATCACAGCTGTTGCCGCTGGCCTCACACTGGTGCTTGGAACTTGGCCACCACCTGGTCGTGCGTGCTCCACCACTTTGAGGGCAGCGGCATGATTGTTGCTGTCATCCAGGCCCATGTACGAGCTGCTGCTGTGGGACTCAACCACAGGTGATGGCACGCGCGGTGGCCCATCCCGTTGTGATCCCGTGACCTGGGCAGATCCAACTGCCATCAAGGGTCTGCCAGCTGCAACCCCTGCCTCAGACTGGGACGGAGCTGGGCGACCTGGCAGGGGTTGTGCAGGATTGGCGCCGGTCAGGAGACTTGACATAGCAATCCCACCCACAGGCAAGCCCGCAACTGCTGCTGGAGTCACAGTGGGAGTGCGGCTTGTGGCGCTGGTCCCTTGCGTCAGCGCAGCTTCCAGCTGCGATGTTGGCTGTGATGTTGGCTGCGACATCAGCAACTCAGCTGCGGTATCCTTGGTCCGCAGAACACTGTGTGGGAGGCCTCCTCCCTTGATGGAAAACTGCCCAGTGGAAGGTTCGCCGCCTGCCAGCCGGCCCACAGCTGAGGGTGTGCCACCTGTGCTGAAGATGGTTGCCACCTGACTGCTGCTGCTTGTGTTGGGGGGCCACGTGGTGCCAGTGGTGTTGCTGGTCATGGTGTGCGGCTCGGACAGGCGGCCAGCTCCAGCACTGAGCGCTCCCCTCAGCTCACTGAAGCCGGTGGGAGGGCCTTCAGGTCCAGCAGTGTGAGGGTCACCACCAAGTGGCGCTGAGCTCGAGGCTTCATCAGGCAAGGGCTGCACGCCACGTTGCACCCCACTGGCCGCTGCACCCGCCGCAGCGGGTCTATTTGAGCTGGGGGCAAGGGCCGTAACTCGCAGTGGGATTGCTTGGACCTGGTAGGCTGCCTGCCTCCGTGTCTGGTCCTGTTCTGGCGCGGGCTCTTGCTGCTGCTGCTTGCGCAAGACCTGCTGCTGCTCATGCTGCTGCACGGTGCCGGCCAGTACAGATACTGGACCTGTGCGCGGCCGGCCGTGCAGCTCAGTTGCGACTCCGGTTGGCATTGCGACCTGCCGCACCTGAGGGTTTGATGGACTGCGGACTGATGGGCTTTCGAAGGGTGCTGGTGCGCTGGACGTGGGTTTCAGGTCGTACGGCTCCGAGGGAATGTATGGTTTGTACTGCAACTCTGGTAGCAGCGTGTGCAACAGGAAGGTGCCAGAGCTGGTGGGATCTGCAGCAGTGGTTTTGATTGGGATGTCAGTAGCTGCTGCCTGTGAGCCGGCCGGTGCTTCCCGGGCATCCAGGGCAGCGCTTGGCAGACGCGACGGGAGGGATCCATGAGTGCTGGCGGAGAAGCGGGTGGGCACCAGGGTGGGGTTCAGCGTGGCGCGCAGAACATAGCCTGTGCTGGCGGCTAGGTGGGTTGGCTCAGCGAAAGCAGCTGGAGCAGGATGTTGAAGCGTGTTTATGCCTGCACTGTTGGTGAACGCAATAGCGGCAGTGGGGTCTTGTGATGAGTCAGGCGTGGCCTGGAGGCTGCGAGGCCTGTGTTTGGAGCCAGCGTGACTGCCTGACGTGCCAGCACCCAGAAGGCTTGCAAACCCAACTGGGAGCCAGCTGTGATGGCTGCTGCTTTGCATGAGTGTAAGCGGGCTGCTGCTCCCCGCTGTTGTGTGCCCCTCCCCCATGGTTTGCGCAGCGAGGTGTTGGTCTGTGCTGCTGCGGAACGAGGGCGCAGGTCGTAAGGACGCATGTTCCAGGGACAGCTTCCGGCTGATTGCAGCAAACGGTGTGGGCAGGCGTGCGCTGTGGTGGTGCGCTGCGAGAATGACAGATGGGCCATACTGGGCCACCACAGCCGGCTGCGCAGGCGAGCGGTTGGCATGCGCGGCGGACACACTGGCGCTCCTGCAGACGTGTGCGCGGGGGGTGTCACCACCACCATCCCCTGGAGAGGCTGAGTCAGATGGTGCACGGGGCCCCAGTGGCAGGCCCAGCGCAGGCTGCATCAGCTTGTTCTCACACTTCTGGAGGTACGCAACAATACGGCGGAAGCTTGGGCGGTCCTCCGGGTTGCGGCGCATGCACGCCTCCGCCAGGGCTGTGACAGTGGGGGGTGCGTCCGGTGGCCAGCTGGGAGACAGCTCCCCACCCAGGACACCCACCATGATCTGGCACGTGAGCAACCAAGGCACATACAGACACATGAGCTTGGCCACATAAACTCAGGCAGGAAAGCAACGCTGTCTAGCCACAAGCTGAGCATGCAATTGCAGTCGCACAGCACCACCCTTACCTGCGGCGTGATGAGCCCAGGGTATGGCGGCCGGCCTGTGACCATGAAGTGCAGCACCAGCCCAAAGCTGTACACGTCGCTTGCCTTGACAGCTTCACCATTCAGCGCCTCAGGTGCGCTGTAGATGATGGCACCCCCACCGTCCTCGTTGCCCCCCGCACCCCCTGGGCCGCACCCCCCAGCAACATCTGCCAGGCCTGCCTCCGCCCACAGGATGGACGCCATGCCAAGGTCTGCCACCTGCCACCAGCAACCAACACACACGCAGTGCTCGCCAGGTACAGGGCACAAGCACACCTAGGCAATGTGGTGCTGCGATACAAGCGATGAGCCACCAGCTGCCCCGGTGATGGTGTGCACCCAATGACATGTCATGTTCAACAGCCGTCTTTACAACAGCGAAGTAGCAGTACCGCCAACACCAACAACCCACCTTGGCCACAAAGCCCCGTGCATCTGCACCACTGGAGCGCAGCAGGATGTTGTCTGGCTTAAGATCAGCGTGCCTCACATGGCATGCGTGCAGGTGAGACCTGCGCAGATTTGCATGGGAGGTGCGAGCAGCTCAGGCTCGCGGCACATCTGGAGCTACGGGTACAGCACATGGACTGCGTGTGGTCCCTGCTGCAACAAAAACTGACTCCTGATGTTTGAAGACAGAGCAGAGCGGCCGCAGCGTCCAACCAGCCACCCAGCATGCATTGAGCGCAGGCACCCGCGCAACTGGTCACACTCACATGCCCTGTGCAACCTCACGCGCCGTGCGCAGCAGCGCCAGGAGTGGGGCGGTGGTGCCTTGCTGGCCTGAAGGCCTGAAGGCCCCAGCCAGCACAGCTTCCTTCAGTGTGCCCCGGTCACAGAACTGCAAAGGCAGTGAGTCAAGGTAGATGGGGCGATGTCCAGGTGCACAGCACAAGCTGCGCACCAGGCATGCTGACTGAGCAGACAGAGGAAATCGCTATGTGCTCAGTCAGAGCACAGCCTGCGTTAACCTGATACAGAGGTATGCGATATGCCATCGCCACATGTGCTCACCTCAAACACGATCTCGCTCAGGAACTGGCCAGGTCGTGCCGACAGAGCTGTCAGCAGCTGTGGCAGCCAGTGCGCGGGCCCCTGTGCCGCAAGGCTGCGCTGTGATATGGCCTCCAGCATGGCCATGTCATCAGCACCCTCCCCACTGCCACCTCCCTGGCCCTGCTGGCTGCTGGGCCCCAGCATGGGCTCGTTTAAGACCTGAGATAACATGCTGCCACCAGCACTGAAGCTGACAGCACCAGTATCTGCAGCTGCTGCGGCTGCTGCTACTTCACCAAGGACAGCACTGGCAGCCTGGGCCGCGGGTGGGGCTGCACTTGCGTCACCGGTGGGGTCAGTGCCAGCGGCAGGGGCGCGTGGTTCAGCTGCGGAAAGGGTAGCTAAGTAGCCGAAGGATGGTGTGTTGAAGTTGTGGGGGGGCATGGAGGTGGTGGTGTGCGGTGCAGGTGCCAACGACACGCTGGACTCGATGGACGTGAGCTGTTGCTGCGGCCGGCCTGAATGGCTGCTCTGCTGGCTGGGGTTGCTTGCTGTGCTGTCGAGGCCCAGGGCGTGTGCCAGGTGGTGCTGCGGTGCGTCATGGGCTGTGCTGGTACCCTGGCCAGACACTGGGCCGCCTGCGCCCACTGATGTTTCATTGCCACGTGCAGCAGCCAGCGACGTTGCAGAGCTCATGCCCATGCCCGGCAGCTGCACAGCAGTTAGGCTCGGTCCAGTGAGGCTCTGCGGCATGCTGCTCGTGTCCATCAGGGCAGGTGGCTGGAAGTGCTGCGGGCCCAGCTGCACCACGCGGCTCTCAAACGCCTGCACCACATTGGGGTGGGCCAGCTGCAGGCCCAAAATAGCCTCTGGCCGCACCGAGTCAATGGAGTCGTACAGCACGTACCTACACACGCACATAATACAGTGCACGCACATCGTCACATGAGGAGCCGAGTGCATGCACACACATTGTCACATGACGACATGAGGAGCCGGGTCCAGAGCGGGATGCAGTCAGTCAGCTTGTTGCCCATGCTCATGCTAGGCGCATAAACCACGTGATCAACATACTTGATGGCCACTGGCGCTGACTGCCACATGCCGCGCCACAGCGCGCCCTGTGCACCCCTTGCCAACATCTGCACCGGCTCAGCCGCCAGCAGGGCGTGCGCGGTAGGCGCGAGCAGGTGTGGCATGAGTGAATCGTGCAGCGGTGGCGTGTCAGAGCGCCGCATGTCGATGCCACTGGGCGTAGTGTCGCCTGCTCCACTGGCATCAGCTGATGCATCCACCTCCACACACGGGCTTATGGTGTGTGGCAGCTGCCCCAGTGCATGGCTGACTGCAAGCCCCGACAACGAGCCCGTCGGCTGTGTATCGCTGCTGTGCACCGACGATCGGGCGCCCTTGCTCCGCCCAGCCACCGCAGTTGATGATGTATTGTCGACTACATATGTTCTGTTGGACTGGACTAAAACAGGTTGGGAGGACGATTGAAGCAGTGTTGATGCAGGACAATCCTCGCAGCGGCTGCTGCTGACAATGCCTGGCTGTTGTATTCCGTGAGGGCCAACAGTGCTGTGCTCTTGACTTGCTGCGTCCGTGCCAACATTGCCGCCTGCAAAGCAAATGCGCAGCAGGCCTTGCCAGCACCTGCTCATATCGTGCCGTCCAAACCCAGCCCGCTACTCACGCTCAGCAGAGCCTGCGCAGTTGTACATCATGACAAACATGTATTTATTCTAGCATGTTTAGAGACCATTGAACCCAGCAGCTGGAGGGTCGGCCCTCAGGAAATTAAGCCACCCCGCGGCGATCGAGAAGAATACAAGGAGTAAACATGTAGCAGGTAAATATAATGGCATACAGTGTCGGCATAAGTTTGCTGGGAGCTTGCCAGCAGGGCGTACTTCATTCTTCAGTCGTGCTCCCCAATAGTCTCACCATGGCTTGACGCTGCAAGTGCATGAGCATCCTCATTTGGTGCAATGCTGAAGCCGATCTGCCGAAAGAGCAGCATCTGCTGCCTCATGTGCTGCTGCTCAGCGCCCTGGCACCGCTAACTGCCGCTATACCACGCTCGTGGGATCAGCTGCTCAATCATGCCGGTCAGCACGTGGAAAGTCCTTGCGTAATCTGCACGACTGTCAGTAAATGATGGTTAGTCAGCAGCTTGTGGATGACAGGCATAAAAAGTGCGCCACAGCATAATATATGGAGCATTGGTCCGGAGAATGCAGTTTAAACCTGTGATGAAGTCGACCGAGTACCCAACAAGCATGCACTCCTACGTTGTTACCTACCTAAATGTAGCCCAGCAATGCTACCTCTGCCCAAGAAAAGCGATACAAAGCCCGCTGTAGAGAATCTCGCATCTATCTCAACCTTTCATTCCTCGGCCTCCAGCGATCATTGAAAGGCTGTGTTTTCCATGTGAATTATGCACACATTATCGGTGAGAGCCTGTTGGATGTAGATCTCATGATGATCTTGGCAGCAGCGGGTCTGTCGCATATTACCATGAATCCTATGTAGCACCCTCTTGAGGAGCAAAAGCCGGATCAAAAGTGGTAAGTGTTTGTTCTGAAGAGATGCATTCAGACACTCCGCATGGGTCAGTTGATTGGCTCCGGTCATGGCAGCTGACACTGCCAGCGAGCACTCGGCTAGTAACAGCGTCATGATTGCCAGCATGTTCCTCCATGCTCTGGATCACTGTGCAGCCTATGCAAGGAACCGCTGCCCATGTGGTGGGCTGCCTGCCTCTGCTCGCTGCTTTGGTGCTGGCATGCACAGTGATACCATGCGCTGGCAGTCGCTTCGTGCACACAGCAGTGGAGGCTGCAGTTGACAAGCACATATGCATCAATCGTCAACGGTGCGCTTATAGATAGATGTAGAGCAGTAGATCAGCAAGCTGGCTGCAGCACATTGTTGTGCAAAGTGTAAGATGTTCTGACGAGACTGCCGTGATGCATGGGGCGTCTTGAGGACTCCCAAGCGCATGCCTGATGGTGTAACAACATTATGCATGGCCACATGTGCCAACAGGTGGTTCTGCGAGGAGGTGTTTGGCTTGTCTGGTGTCCCTGTCACCAAAGTACGTCGCTTGAACGCTTGGCAGCAGCTGCGGCAGCGCACGCAGTACATCATGGAGCGGTTGTATACTGTTGCATGCTGTTGCTGCAGTGCAGCGTCCGCGTCTGATGACCTCCATTGCGGCTTTGGGCTGGTTTGACAGTCAGACGCAGCATCTATCAGTCAGTTTGGCTACGGCTGGTGCAGGGAAGCACCGGCGCGGGCCCATGTCCACACAAGCATGCTACACATGCATGTATGATGATGTGGTGGTTTGACATGTACCTCTGTTACTGTTATGCTTTGTTGTGCTCCTATGCAGTGGAAGAAGTTGCCAAATGGTGTAAACATCTTGCTACATGGAGGGGACAACGACATTGTCTCACACAATCTGCTCACACATTCTGTGTGGTGCGTGGGGGGAGGCTGCATGTTGCATCACGTGTGCTTGCTCCCTGCACCTCAGCGCACCTTCTAGCCTGCCCCCAGCTTCCTTTCACCACACACCTGCACCTGCTTTTCACCACACAACTTCCTTTCACTGCACACCTGCACTGGGGATTTTTCTGTTGCTGTGGCCACCTCTGCTGCCGCAGGGAGGGTTTTGAGGTGGACCAGATCCTGCAGATCCTGGGCAAGGCAGTGGCACCCTCCCACCCTGCGTATACACCGCCACTGTTTGTAGATATCGGCGCAAATGTTGGCTACTTCAGCACTAGGTGTGTGCGCCTATGTGTGCCCATGTGCCTATCCTTTGCGTCTCGTATCTCGGCATCATTGAGTAGGTGTGCCAAATGGGCAGGGATCCCGCTTTTGAACAGCAATCCTACCTGCCATGTGATGCTCATATCGGCATTCATGCATCAACATAAGGTGCAAAGATTCTTGGCCCAGCCACATGCACACACACTTGTGCACGCATGCAGTGCTGCCAAGGCCGGGTACATGGTATATGCGTTCGAGGGCATGCGACAGAATGCGCTTATGCTGCGCCATACACTGTGCGCAAACCCTGACATCATGTCCAAGGTCATCCTGTTCCATGTGGGCCTGGGGGACGAGCGGAAGACGTGCAAGGTGCGTGCAGGGTTGGGCCATCAGCTGCCTGCTATGCGTCTCGCACAAACCCGCACCCAGCCCCAACCTGCCCGATAAACCTCACTGTTATTCACTGGGTAGATGTGCGGGTAGGTGCTTTAGTTAAGGCAGAAGATGGTGTGGGGGTGCACCTGCCATCTCCCATGTACGCTACGCCTGAAACCCGTCATGCTCCAGGTGTGGGTGCTGCCACACAACGTGGGTGATGGGACGCTGGACTGCTCAGGCAATGTGGAGGGGCCGCCTCACACCAGCAGCACTGGGGAGATGCACATCTTCAAGCTGGATTCCATTCTGGCAGAGGATGTTCGGGTAGATGGCAGCGCATGTAAAGAGGGGTCCAGGGTCCCCTTGGTCCATGATGTTATGCATTACACCACCGTGAAGCATTGTGGTGGCACCTTCACCAGCACGGTCCAGCACAACGCCGCTCTGCAAACCATGCACACGTCAGGTGGTGAAGCTGGATGTGGAGGGTTTCGAGCCGCAAGTCATCCGGGGTGCACACCAGCTGTTGTCCTCCCGAAAGGTCAACTTCATCATCTCAGAGTTCAACAAGGTGATGCCAGGCCTATGGGAGTTTGACAGCTCTCCCACTATGGTGGTGTGCAACAGGCGGGGCATGCAGGGTTGGTGCAAATGACGAGGCATCATTGGCATTTTTAATAATCCTGGAAGGGCCATGTGTGCATGCTGACTGCAGCAGTTATGGCATGATTGGCAAACAACGCAGCCAATGACACGCCCGGCGGGCTGTGGGATACCAGCTGCTGGCGACCTTGTGCCCTGCACTTTCCACAGGAGTACCTGGTGCTGCAGAACAACGGGACAGCAGGGATTACCGAATGGCTGGACACGGTGAGCAGTGTTGCTGGTGCCGCTGACAGCACCGCATGTTGCAATGTGATGTAGCACTGATCCAAGCTGGCCTTCAGCTCAGCAACTCCTGTGCTATTGAGAGGCGTGCTGGTGTCTGCACCTGTTTTGCCAAAGTCACAAGGCAAGATGTGCTAACCACCACATGCTGCGCAGATGGTCCTGCTTGGCTACAAGATAAGCCTCACAAGCCCAGCTGGCCCATTTCTGAGTATACCGGAGATCAAGGCGTTGCACACCAAGGAAGGCATTTTCTCACTCTTTTTCACGCACAACCGCACCGCCACACTAGAGAATCATGGGACAGGGGTGCCGCAGTGGCCTTACCTGGCGACGCAAGGCCGGCACCGCTGAACACAGCTGTATTCATGCCAGATTTGTGATGTGCTGTGGGTTATTCTTTCAGCATCAGCGAAGATCAATACTCAGGTCGTGGTTGTGTGATCAAGTGGCGCTGTCCCGGGTTTGTGCCTCCTTACTACTCTTTGCGTGATCAAACGGTGACCTGATCAGGTGACAGTACAAGATATGTGGTAGTTCTTTGCTGCTTCAGCGAGTGCGTGTACAGCCATACATGATTTCATGCATTTTAACTGAGTCAAGAACAATGCGCAGTTTGCAGATGTTACTTATGGCAGCTGGTGTGAATGTGCGCCCTGCCGATGACACATCAGCATACTGCAACTTTGATTGTTGTAAGCTTTCCTCCATGAATAGCATGTTCTGGTATCGTTGACAAATGGCAGACTTCTATTGAGTTGCAATGACTGCCATGCCAACCTCGTATAGCTATCCTTCATTATCATGACAAGTATGAACAAGCCAAGGTCACGTTTGATGGTTCAATCCCTTGGGCTTGACCCCCCTGCTTCTGAGTGGCGCGCTGATGCAGCGTGTGATGGGCTCAGCTCTAATGATGTGGTTGATGAACAGCCTAGCAGTGGCTCGGCCTCGGCCGCAGCTTCCACACCCTGCGCAGCACTGGCCTGTCGTGCCTGCTCCTCGGCCTGCTGCTGGAGCAGCCCTGGGCCTTTGCCCTGGGTGAGCAT
The DNA here is from genome assembly GCA_004335575.1 of Haematococcus sp. NG2. NCBI lineage: Eukaryota > Viridiplantae > Chlorophyta > Chlorophyceae > Chlamydomonadales > Haematococcaceae > Haematococcus > Haematococcus sp. NG2. Next base: position 229,319 of record QAXD01000181.1, read on the forward strand.
GAAGATGGTGTACAAGCTCGCTGCGGTGGTCACGAAGCACATGCTGCCCAGCACCAGCCAGTAGAAGACGGAGGGGTCCGAAAAATAGAGAGCCGCCAAGAAGGAAAGTGTCTCAGACGTCGCTTGCATGCTGCTCTGCACACCGCACACCATGCCTGCATAAGCACCAGGCCAGGCACAGCTGGCAGTCAGTGCACCTTGGATGATGTATGGACTGTGGCTGCAGCTGGTGCAAATGGCCTAGGCCATGTGCGCTCCGGTCAACAGTCATGGCAGCAGGTTGCGTGTTGCAGCAGGTTACGAAGGGCTCTTGCATGGCCATCCGTGATGGGCATCCCCTACATGATGCACGCTCACCCAGCTCATCTGCCGGTACACGCTCCTGCACCAGCTGGGTGACAGCAAGGTCATACAGCCACAGACCTGCATGTGTTGGGCATGTTGGTGCAGGGACACTTTATCAAGACATCAGCACATGTAAAGACCTCGATTGTGCGCGCATTAGATCAAGTGTTCAGCAGGACAGCAGAGCAGCCAGCAGAACTGACCATCATGAGACATGCAGGTCAAGGACTTGCCAGCACTCAGCAATGGCTTTGTTGCAACCAGCAAACTAGATGACATCGCAAGGTTGTCACAAATTGCATTGACCTTGAGGAATTGGCCCACACCTGTGCGTGATGTCACAACACCGCCCACCAAGAAGCGCACCGACAGCACTGATGGCCGCCATTGGCCCTCTCCGGTGCGGTGCTGCCCGAGCACAAACACCTGGTAGAACAATGGGCTCACACCAGCTGCCAGGCAACCCCACTGCAGCAGGAAGGGCACACCACAAACCACGCGTGCAGCGGTTACGAGCTCTCACAGCCGGTGAAGTGCGTGAGCCACGCGTATTGTACACATCCCCACATAGCGCACACATCCAGAGCGGCACAGACAATGGTCATGCGTTGCTGCCAGAAGAAAAGGCATACAAGCCTCATGAAGGTGCGTGAGAACAGAGTACGGTATACATAACCAACCACAGAGCATCTCCCGTGCCTCGCACCCACCGCCTCACCTGGTACAAGGAGCCAATCATCCCTGTGCGCACCACCCCCAGCTGCTTCACCAGGCGCGGGAACATGGCAGTTGCGCTCAGCCCTGTGATTGCGCCAATACCCCTGAACACACTGACCTGCACGGCCACAGCGCAACAGCAGCAAGAAATACAAACAGCCCATGACCAGTTTGTTGCATGCAGCACCAGCTGCTGCTGTTTACACTCACCATGCAGCACAGTATCATGGACTCTAAGTGCTGCCTGTACAATATGAGTTCAGCACATGCTTCACGCTTGGGCCTTGCTTTTGTGTAGCTTTGGCCTTGCTTTTGTGTAGCTGGTACACAGAGCAAAACATCACTGACCGGCCATGGCTGATCAGAGCATATGACTTGCCTCAGCCTCTGTGAGCCCACTCCACGACATGTAGGACGTCATGAGGAAACCCAGCGAAAGTACAGTGCAATACAGCAATGCCAGCGCCAAGTTTGGCAGCAGCACTGCCTGCTTGAGGTACACCCCCCAGTTCTCAGATAAATGGCCCAGCATGCGCTTGGGGCGGCACAAGCCGCACATACGTGCCCGGCCGCCCGCTGGTGCTGACGATGCCTCCACATCAGCATGCACCTTAGCAGCCCTGAGAGCCGCACGCATGTGCCAACAAGATAATGGAGGTCAGGTGACCACTTGCATGCCAAGCGGAGCTCTGTGCCAGGCCCTGGTGCAGGTCGTGAGTCCGTGCCACAACCAGTGCATAAGTCAATGGTCATGCGTCACCCAGCTGTGCATCAGCTGCACACACCTCAAGGCGGAGGACGATGCCAGCGCTGCCTGTAGCAGCACCAGTTCAGGTACCCACGCGCACAGCGTGTAACCAGCCAGGATTGCAGTGGCGGCTAGGGGACCAAACCATGTCATCCCCACACCCACTGGCAAGGGAGCTGCCAGCAGTGCAGCGAGGTCGATGGCGCGAAAGCCTATGGTGCAGATGTGGTAGGTGTGCTTCAGCTCAAGGGACACATGTATGTGCGCAGTGAGGTTGCTGCGGACAATAGCATTTCATCCAGCGCTGCCTGCCACAAGCAGGCACCTGATGTGGACCTGTTCCACTCACTTGCGTTGGTGGTGGACAGGGCTGCCGAATCACCCTCACACAAGCATGCCACCGCCTTGTTCTCCACAGCAATCCTGACGCCTGTTGATCCAATGCTGGACAGTGCACCTAGCCCCACCATGACTGCCAGCAACCCCCAGTACAGTTCCTTGTTTGACTCTTGGTTGATCGTGTTGCTGTACATGAGCAGCACAGCTGCACTTGTTGCTGATGCGCCAATACACAGGTTCTGACCCATGATGGACAGCCGCGCAGCTGTGAACAGCGGGGACCGAGACACGAAGCCGCCAACTGATGCGCCACCCGTGATGCGGACCGCATTGTCCGTAAGTCCATAGATCTGCCACAGCAGGGTGACAGCAGTGTGCAGTATCAGGTAAGTATCAGGCAATCAAATCTCGCGAGATAGTGCATGATAGCATGAAGGGTGGGTTTTGGGGGGAATGTGGCAGCTATGCATAGGATTCACCCACCGACACCATGAGGAGTGAGTGAGGGTACAATTTGATGAGCAGCAGTGCCACTGCAAACTCCCAGCTCCTGCATAGTCATGTGTACCATGTGCCATGCTTACAGTACACCATGCTTGCATGATTACGTAGAGAACCCAGTCCAAAAGCTACATGCAGCTTGCTGAATGCATGGCTGCGCACCTCCAAGCCCATGCTGTCATTGCGTATGACCCCATCAGTGACCACTTGGCTCGCTTGAAGTTATCATCTGTGGTGGCAATCGGGAGGCCGACAGCTGTTGCAGATAACAACGGAGTCTCAGCTTCACTGCCATAATTTGCGTGATGGGGTTTTTGGGCGCTGGGCCCCCTGCCCCGTGAGGGGTTTTCAGGATCAGCGGCCATAAAACCACCTCTTCATCACCGCACCAACCTGTCGCAGCACCAAGCACTTGCACGGTCCACTTGTACAGTGTGGGTCCCAATGATGTCCCTAACAGCGGATTTGTGCAGCCTGAAGACGTAATGCTGAGCAACATTCATGAATATCACCAAGGAATCTCGCATTCCGCCGCGGTCATTTTAAAAGTTGGCAAGGCGACCTAGTGTTGATCATGGCTCCAGAGAGCATAATGGCCATGGCTGTAATGTAAGAGCAGAATTCGCTGCTGTGAAGGACAGCTGTCATGGATGACGAAGAGCTGGGCGGGTCAAGCGCACCTGCAGGTATGTGATGGACGGCGCTATTTAGGTCATGAAGGGTAGCTGCACACGAGGCGGGCATAAGGGGCGAAGGACTGTGATTGCATGAAGCTTCAGCTTTGCTGCGTGCTTGTGCAACATGGGCTCCTCAGCCTACATGGCAGCATGCTCCATCGCTCGTCTACTGCACGCAGGCAGCTTGAGACCAACAGTGGTGGGGCAGCCAGGGCACACTGTGATGGAGGGCGAGGTGCATGAGCACTGCCCCGCGGGGCACCCTCCAAGTACAGCCGAGCACCTAGCCTCCCCGCCCATGAATGCTCCTGAAGCGCCTGTGGCACATCCAGATCAGCCAGCAGCAGCACCTGAGTCTATGGATGATCTGGGCGCGGCGCTTGCTGAGTATGCCCAGCTGCTTCCCCAGTCGCAATGGACTGGCTCATTGCAGCCAGTCAGTTCATCACAGGGTGCGCCGCCAGACATGTCCCAAGGCATGGCCGCGCTGGGTGCTGCCGCACCCCCTGCTTCTGAGCCTGCTGCGGCAGCAGAGTCATTGGATGACATTGATGCTGCTGATCTGGCGATCTACCAAGATATCATCCCAGACTTGACCGAGCTGCCCACACGCTCCCATGCAACAGCTCACACTGGGGCCCCCTCACAAACCACTGTGGCCCCACCTGCAGCAGCACAGCTTGCACAGCCTGCACCACTACCTGAGTCGTTGGACGACTTTGGAGGCATGGAGGACAATATTGACGATGAGCTGGCTGAGTATGAGGCAGCCATGCAGGCTGCACGCGAGTCAGAGATGCAGGATGTCGACATGCCGGACGGGTTTGCACCAGTTGCCCCTGCAATGACCGCCAACAACACGGCACTTCGCACAAGTGCATCCCACGTGACCGGCCCACCTCATGCTGTGGCTCAAGGGACACAGGGCGCACCTGTGGCAGGCCACACGCGCCCTGAAGCCCGGCCTCCTAGTGCCAAGCGTGCGCGCACGGAATTCTCAGGGCCCTTGACGACAGAGCAGATGGATATGCTGTTCAATACGGATGAAGACGAGGATGATGAGAATGGTGCTGGAGGCCAGCAGCAGCTAGGTGTGCTGGATGTGGAGCTGGCTGCGCAGGCAGAGGCGATCGCTGCAGCGGCAGCAGCAGCAGAGGCGGAAGCCCTCAATCCACCCCCTCGGTTCATTGCCACCGAGGTCGAGGGTGAGTCCCTGCATGTGACAGCCCAGTCCGGCATCAGAGTGTACTGCAAGCTTCGGCGGCCCGCACCTGCACATGAACTTGCTCCTGCGCTGGAGGGGCGTCCTGCGCGCATGACCCTGCTGTCACGGCCCATTGAGCAGATGATCCAGGTGGGGGGGCCCTTGCCCAGCGGCAGGTGCAGATGCACTGTAGATTGCAACAGCTGCGTCCCTCCTTTTCAGCTATGGTGTACACCGCATACTGCACGCATGCATGGAGTTACAGAATTGCACCCCGTTCCTTGTGGTGTTGATTCATGTGGTTGGCAGTTGATAGTCACAATGGGCATGTATCATTGTGAATCCTTGCATACAGGAGATCGAGGAGAAGCGGCTGCAGCAGGCAGCGGCTGCAACGCATGCAGCCCAGCTGGCAGTGGATGCCGCCCTGGCACAGCAGCTGCAGGACGCGGAGGACCCAGGGGAAGGTGCACCTGGTACAAGCGCAGGTGTGTTCACTTGTGAACTTGATGGTGCGGGATATCAGTCAAGCGTGCAGCGCCCAGGTTGCCTGGGAGTGTTTGGAGGGTGTTGATTGGGTCATACAAAATTGCGACTGCGGTTAGTAAAGCTGTGGCAAGCGCCTGCGGACACGCTTCACCGACGCTGTACGCTCCTTGCCGCTGCTGCCTACAGGCACCAGCGGCGCCCGCTCCAGCCCAGGTGCTGGTGCACCAGGAGCGCAGGCACAGGGCAGCACCCCTATCCGTGCACGGGCACAGGCGCAGCGCACACCAATGCGTGGCGCACGCACTGCAGGCGCCTTACGTGGGGATCAAGGGCAGCGTGGAGCTGAGGGCGGGGCGCTGTGGGTGAACAAGCATGCGCCCAAGACCTTCATGAGCCTGCTAAGTGATGAGGCGGTCAACCGCGAGGTCGTCAAGTGGGTCAAGAGCTGGGATGCGTGTGTGTTTGGGAAGGAGGTGCGGCCGCAGCCCAACAACATGGGGCAGGCAGGGGCGGGCATGGGTGGTGGCCAGATCGGGGGCATGAGCAAGGCGGCGGCAGCCACTCTGCGCGCAGAGCAGCAGCGCGCTAAGGGGGACAACAGGCCTGAGCACAAGGCCATCCTCATCTGTGGTCCGCCAGGTAGGTTGTGCTGGATGCGCTTCTGAAGGGGGGTGGGGGTTCATGAAGCAATCTTTGGCGGCGTTCACATGTCAGCCAAGCTGGGGCCTGACAACCTGTGACGGTTACTAAGAACATTGTGCCTGTCTGCACATCACAGCCAGCTTGTTTGCTGTGCGCCTGCCTCTGGCACATCATGCTCAAGGACATGGTGCACGGCGTGCCTCCTGCACGCGTGCCCTCAGGCCTGGGCAAGACCACTCTCGCGCATGTGGTGGCCAAGCATTGTGGCTACCATCCATACGAGATCAATGCAAGCGATGACCGCACAGCTGCAACCCTCACGACGCGCGTGGCAGATGCAGTGCAGATGCAGGCGGTGCGTGTGCCTGCGATGCATGCACCTAGATGCACCTGGCAGGCAGGTCTTGCGCTGCTGTAGGCCGGGTGTTTTGTTCCCACTCCTTGTATTGTTTCAATCGCGTGAGCTGCATTCTCAACCTCACATCTATCCATGCCTGGTGCACAGGTGATGGGTGACCGCAAGCCCAACTGTGTGATCATTGATGAGATCGATGGTGCCACAGGGGGTGCTGAGGGCCACAGCGCCATTGCCGCCCTGCTCAAGCTCATCAATGCCGGCTCCAAGGGGGTCCATGGCAGTGGGGCAGATGGCGGGGAGAAGGCGGAGGAGGGGCCTGCGGCTGGTCAGCCCAAGAGCAAGAAGGGGAAGAAGGGACTGCCCCCGCTGTCCCGCCCCCTCATCTGCATCGCCAATGACCTGTACGCTCCAGCACTACGTCCGCTGCGAGATGTGGCGCGCGTGTTCCATTTCAAGGTGTGGGCAGCACAGGACCTGGTGGTGGTGGCAGCTTGAGCCTCCCCAGCGCTGTCATGCATGGTATCACTGCAGGCTCAGTGTTCTTGGTAGCCATGCCTGAACTGATATGTGAGCGCAGCAATCAATGCCAGCTGTTTGCCGGGCAAGCTTGCTCTGTGAGGCTGTCTTGTGCCGGCTTGCGCCAAATGCAGGCACCTGATGCCGAGCGGTTGGTGTCACGGCTCAGTGAGATCTGTGCCAAGGAAGGTGTGGCTGTTGATGCTGGGGCACTGCATGCGCTCGTCGCGCGCACGGATTGCGACATCCGCGCCGCGCTCAACACGCTGCAGCTGCTGGCGCGGCAGCAACGGATGGTGCAGGGTGGAGCAGCTGCAGCCAGGGGTACACCGCTGGGGCGTCGGGTTGTGGCACAGCAGCCGGTGGTGCGCATCACGCAGAAGCATGTGGGGCTGGACAACGGGAACCCGAGCTCTTGCACCATGAACAGTGTAGGGTGGGAATGAGCTGTGCCAAAAGCGAATGCATGCAGGGACAGGCAGGCAGTGGTGGAAGATGAACGCTGCTGGCACTGCTGCTGCCCCAGCCGGACGTGCAGAGTCCGGATAGCACCACGTTCCTCGCTGTTGCCTCCAGGTGGAGGAGCTGAACATCGGCATGAAGGACGCGAGCAAGACCGCATTTGGTGTGTGGGACGCGCTGCTGCACGCGCCAGGGCCCCACAAGCGTGTGCCCACAGGACCAGGTGGCGCGCCGTTGCCACCCGCCAAGGCCGCTGCCCACCACCTGCGCAGCATGTATGAGATGGTGCAGGACTTTGGGGACCATGAGCTGGTGGGTCATGTTTATGTGGCTGTGAGAAGGCAGGGCTGTTTGCAACCCTTGCTGCCTCCACAGCTCAGTGCCCACTCTTGAGCTCCAGCGACCAGCTCCAGGACGGCAGGCTGTGGCTTGACGTTGCAACGTGGTTGTCGTGTACCATACCTACAGAGTCCAGAGTCTCTGGAGTCCAGATCTAACACCCCATGGTCCTGTCATCACAACCATCGTTTGTGCCCAACCAGGTCCTGGCAGGCATCCATGAGAACCTGCACGCGGTGCGCTTCCTGGACATCAACCTGCGCAAGTCGGCTGCGTTGATGGACGCGCTGGCTGACGCAGAGCTGCTCATCACGTGCGTGTGCAGCAAGCTTGCCGGTGCTGGTGCTGCCAGTGGTGTGGTGTTGCCAGCGTGTTGTGCTCCGAAACAGTTATGCCTGTGTCCCAAGTGCGAGCCTCGACGGAAGCACCTTGTGTAGCAGCAAGTCTCGTGTTTGCGGGCAGTTGGAACAGGCGCCCTGCAACCTATCTCCCTTGAGTGGCCTGGACCTGGGCGTGGCTGCACATGCGTCTGCGCTGCTCTCATGTGTGGGTCGCCGCAGGGGTGCGCGCCGGCGCAGCGAGTTCTCGCTGCTGATGTATGTGCCGGCCCTGGTGCTGAAGGTGCACCTCACAGCCGCGCAGACGGAAAAGCCACAGCTGCAGGTGGGCTGTTGCTTGCGTGCTGCTCGGACTTCACTGGTTCGCTGTGTGCAGCCTGTAGATCTAGCCTCTCGCATGGCTCAAAGCATGATTGATACAATGCCAACCTGTTCCAAATGGCATCGCATGTTCCTGTTATGCAGTGGCCGCGTGCAGTTGGTGAGGCAGTGCGCAGATCAGCAGCAAACCGAGAGCTGCTGCACACGTGGGCGAGCTCCAAGGTGTCACCGCGTGTGCTGCAGGCGTACGACACGCACTCGCTGCCCATGGTGCGTCATGAACTCATGGAATCACAATGCAGCATCACGATACAGCATGCTGTGTGTGATACATCACAACACACAACGTACAAGATCAGTCTGCGATTTCCTGCACCAACGCCCATATCAACATGGTTGCATGTGCCCTCGCACATGCATGCAGGAGGTGCTGCCTGCACTCATCCGCGTGCTGTCGCCCCAGATCCGCGCACTTGCGCCACACTTACTCACACCTGTGGAGCAGGCAGCCATGGCCCACACGGTGCGCCACACCCTTCCCCATTCGGACACTGCTGGCTGTGTACATGTAGGCACAGTGCCAGTGTGTTGTGCTGCTTTAGCCGTGTCTCTTCTCTTCACTCCATGCTGCTGTGCCGTGCCTGTGCTCGGGGTGATGGTCACCACAGGTGGGCGTCATGGCAGACTATGGTGTGACGTTCAGCCTGGAAGAGGATGTGGGGGCTGGTGGGCCGGGTGCCAAGCCTCACTGGATGAAGCAAGGTGACTGGCTGCGTAGTCACGGCTGTTCAGGCCACCAGTACTAATATGTAATAGTGCAAACATTGTGAGGCGCTCATAAATGCAGGTTCTGCAATACTGCTTGCGCACCTCCTCTTAGTGGCTGATGCCCACATCAGCTCCGTGGCTTGGCGCAGAGACGCCCCACAATGCGTTTGGGGTGTTGCACTGCGCGCAGGCCAGCAGCCGGGTGCACCACCACCGCGGCCCGTGCCACTGGTGCCTGCACTGGACCTGGTGCACGCGTATGGTGGGCGGCCCATCGTGACAGGTGCTGTGCGACCTGTGCCCCTGGTACTACGGCAGATGCTGAATCAGCAGGTCAACATGGAGCAGATCCGGCGCGCAGAGCTGGTGTGTAGCCTGCCTGCAGTTGGGCAAGGGCTGGGGTTGTTTTCTTGGCTTGCGCAGGGGGGGGGGGGAAAATCGAATTTT
>QAXD01000181.1:239008-263552 GCA_004335575.1 Haematococcus sp. NG2
TTATTCGATTTTCCCCCCCCCCCCTGGCTTGCGCTTCATAAATGGTGCCATGCAGACCAGGTTTGTCCTTTTTTGTGTGCAGGCCAAGGGCCTGGATCTGAATGACACAAGCCCCTCCTCTTCTCCTCCAAGTGCAGCTGCAAGGGCTGACAAAACAGCGCCACAGCAGCCTGCTGCTGCTGCTGCCGCTGCTGCTGCTGCCGCTGCCAAGGCCGCCAGCACCCGTGCTGCAGCTCTGGGCAAGCAGCCAGCAGCTGCTGCAGCCAAGCCACAGCGTGAGTGTATGCTTGTGGTTGGTGGCATGAGCAAAGTTGTCTGATTTATCAATGCATACATCCTGCACACTGGGCACTGCGAACATTGCGATGCGTGGAAGCTGGTGCACTGCTGCTTCACCGTGCCTGCAGTGCCCACGACCGCCAAGCCATCCAACTGGCTGGATGCCATGCGCATGGCAGCCAGCTCAAAGCACAAAGGCCAAGCGCAGGCTGTGCGTGCAATGGGCGGCCAAGATGGGGAGGGCGGGGACCACGCTGCGGCAGCTCAGGCAGGACCCATCAAGTTTGGTGTGCTCTACCGTTTCAATGAGGGTTACACGAACGCGGTCAAGCGCCCGCTCATCATGCGTGAGTTGTTGTAAGGGGTGAAGATCTGAGGCCTCACACCACAGACCGATGCGAAGCGCTTCACCTGGTGTGAATAGGCTTCAGATGGCATTAAATGTAAATGAAGAGCCGCATCAGGGCCTTTCAAGCTGCATGAGCGTGGGAATCTGGAAAGTAGACATCCTGCAATACACTTGTAATGAATGAGGATCGGTTACTGCTGTATAACCGGACAGGCAACAAATTATTGTAAATCAGCCGTGGTTCAGCTTCTCCATACATAGGGTGACGACATTCACTGTTGTGCGTCTAGGGGTCAGGTCAACGGGTGCACTTCAGCTTGCCAGGGCCGGCGATGACGCACACGCGGCCTAAGACGCCCCTCAAGGGCAGCACACTTGCTTCGCATTTGCATCACCAGGCACGTCCATCTGGCTGGACAAGTGCTCTGGGTCACATCAATTGCAGTTCCGAGTCACATGCACACCAATGCTTGTAGGCTGATGCCATCAAAGCTGCGCTGCTTGGCAAAACTTCCGGCTATGAAGAAATCAGCATCTCGTCGGATGTTAGCCCCAGCGACCAGCAGCAAGCCCTGGTGCGTGGGATGTGCATTTGAAAAGTTCGTCTCATCGACCTCCTGGCGTGTGCTATACAGTCATCATGGAGCATTCACAACCCTGGACATGCAGCTGTTGCGTTGCGTGCCCATGATGCATGCTGTGCAGGCACCTGCTCCAGCACATGGAACTGTGCCAGCAGCTGCGCCGCTACAGCCGCCAGCTATTGTGACGGCGACAGGTGCACAGGGGCCAGTTGCGACATCTGCGCCATCAGAGAATTTCATGATGCGGCCATCAGCAGCACAAGAGGGATTGCCAGTGCACCACACAACCACCACCATCCGGCCAACACGCCGACGCGGGGTGCTGGGGCAAGCACAGGCTGCCATACGGTGTGTGTCATCATTCCATGCATAATGTGCATGGGTTGCCGAGCTTGGTCTGCTCCCAATGAAGGCAGCCAACAGCACCAGACTGCCTGCACCGCACAGCAGGCAGCGCAACTGTGCTGTCCAAAGCGCCTCCCTGACACATGTGGCCACACACACGTTGACACATGTCACACAGGTACGCCGCACGCCTGATGCGCGCGGTGCCCAAGTGGGTGGTACGCCGCAGCCGGCCCATCCTGTCACGTGTGTCTGCGCGCATCGACGCGCACCGGTCGCGCATCGCGGCCAGCCTGCCTATGTGGACGTCCACCAGCAGCAGCAGCAGCGGGCAGGTCACGCTTGCAGGGGCGTCCATGAACAGGCTGCAGGTGTGCGGGGTCGCAGGGGGTGCCATAACGGCCTTGCAATGGTTTGGGCCTGGCACAAAGTACCATAGGACGACTCAGGGTGATGTCTGTGCATGTTCACTCCGCACCATGCTGGCACTAGACATGGAGTGGAGGACGCTCGAGCACAACAGATGCATCACCACATGCACCCACGTAACTGTTGTCAACTGTTGCGTGCCGGCGCCTGCAGGGTGCTGTGCGCGCACTGCGCAGTACCAGTGCGCGGCTGGGCCGCAACGTGACACGCGTGATGCCAGCAGAGTTCCTGGCAACACTGCAGGTGGGATGCTGGGCATGCCCTTGGCTGGCACCTGTTGGCTGCCAGCAGGGCTTCCTTGCTGTGCTGTCAGGCTTCTCACAGTGAGCAGCTAGTTGTGGAGCAGGGCAGCGAGGATGTCAGACTCACCCTGTGATATGTGTGTTGACCGCAGGAGAGGGGGGCAATCGTGACGCGCAGCACACGCAGTGCACTTGGCCGGCTGCTGCCTGCTGGCAGCACAAGCAGCACTGCAATGCAGCAACAGCCTGCGATGGAGGTGTGACCTCGGCCACATGAAGGGCCCACTGGCCACTGTGGAGGTTGCAAGGACCATACATGATTGACGGCAGGTCTCCTGATGATATGTGGCATTTGGCAGACAAGGGCACATGCAGGTGATATAACTTGCAACCTGAGTGCCAGATACACCCGATGGGCGGATGCTGTTTGCAAATGGTGCGCCAGCGTGCACGCCGTCCGACCCCTCAAGGCAGGCTCAGGTACCACCAGCTGAAAGTAGATTTAATTGTAGCAATAAGCATGCACTGTCGCGGACTTCTCAGTGCCTTGCTAGGTGGAGAAGGAAAACGAGGAGTTGATTACACCAGTCAGGCCCTTGGAGATGTCAGCGCTCCAATGAGGACCTTAATACTTTAAAGTTATGCATGAAGTTATGACTGCAGGCCCAGTAAACTAGAAGAACCAGAGCAAGCACACGCTGCTGTGCATCCATCCGGCTTAGAACAGCACAAGGTACAGAAACCTGTACATAGCCATGAACTGCCATCCTGCGGCGCTGTGCCTAATTGTAACATCAAGAATCCTCTGCAGGCCCATCTTAATCCCCGTGGAACCCAGCATGTTGCAGCTGGCAGCCACCTCATCAACCAGTATGACTGGTGATAGCTAAGACTGATGCATCACATGATCCGCCATATCTATGCAGTGTGCACAGTCACTGGGCAGCAAGTCACACCTGCCCCGTCACACACGCTCCTCACCCACTGGGTTCATGGCGTGCTTGTCTGACCTGCCAGGGCTCAGCGGCAAGTTCTCCCCTTCATCCTCCTCCCCCTCTGCATCCCCCTCCCACAGCACCCCGGCCCCTGTGCTGGCCACAATGGCGACATGATGCCCGCTCGATGACCCGCGGCCCTGACTACCCATGTGCACTCCTGTGGCACCCTGGCTGTGTCCCTCATACTCCATGCCAGCCTCAGCCACGTTGGACAGTGAGCCAGCGGCCATGGCGGCTGCGATGAGTGCAGCCTGCTGGTCCCACTTGGGGGCCAGCACCGCCAGGTCATCTGCGTCCAGGATGTCCTGTGGCCGGGGCAAGGCACCGGGAAAACAGTACAGCCAGGATGAGACGGGTGCGTGCTGACATGCCAGCTGCCGCGGCAGGAGGGTGCAGCGGCTGGTGCAGGCTGTGGGCACGCACAAACGGCATAGACGCATGCTGACGCACATAAAGGATCTTCTGAAATCTCACATAGGCAAGCACCAAGCAGACTATGCAGGAAAAGCACGACGGATCAGTGAGGCAGCCCACCCCCCACCTCCAGCATGCTGCGCACACGCGCCGCCACCTCCTTGAAGCTGGGTCGCAGGTCCACGTCAGCATCCCAGCACGCATGTGCCAGCTGCCGCAGCGCCTGTGCAGGCATCACGACAACGCGTGCAGCCTGTCACATTGTGCGCAGACCTGGTAACATCATGCAAGCATGCAAAGGGCAAGGGGCCTGAGCGAGGCCTTCCTGGGCACACTCAACCGGCAGGCCTCACCCACCGTGGGCGTGTGCGAGGGGAACGCGAGGCGCGAGCTGTCCACCACGATGCGGTGCACGATCTCGCCCTGGGTCAGACCGGCGTACGGCCGCGAGCACGTCACCATCTCCCACAGCATGATCCCGAAGCTCCACACATCGCATGCAGGCCGCAGCTGGCCAGTGACCAGGATCTCAGGGCTCATGTGTGTGACTGTCCCATAGTGGCGGGATGTCACGTGCGAGCGGCCCTCAGCCAGTGCACGGGACAGCCCAAAATCACACACCTGTTGTGCAGGGCACAGCGGAAGCATGCATGTGCATCAGGACACTCAATGACGTCTACTTCGAAAGTAAGTAACGACGTGACTCCGGCCTGTCTCACTCATGACCCTTTAGAGGCTCAGACCCAACAGCACCTTCAGCGCTGCGCATACGCTTTTCGCCATCATCCACCTTGGCAGTGCATCCATACGGATCATCCTTGTCGCGCTGCAGCAGTACATTGTCACACTTGAGGTCTCCGTGACAGATGCCGCGCGCGTGCAGGTATTCCATGCCGCATGCCACATCATGCGCACGCAGCAGCAGTGCGGTGATGTCTGGCTTGGTGTTGACGACCTGGGAGCCATCCGGGATGTGAGGTAAGATGGCATCAGAGACCAGGTGCTCATCATATGATGCATGTCATGCGGCCTTGCAATCAGGCGTTCATGCATGTTGAGCTGCTTACCAACCCTGCACGCAACTGCTGCGGCAAAACAAGCCAGGCCTGATCCTCACCCATCCACCGCAGCAGCATGCACCCCCTGTGCACACCTGTGAAAAGCGGCCTGAGTAGAGGGCAGTGGACAGAGGACCTGCATGGATGTGGTGCAGCATGTAGAAACGAAGCATTTACAACTTTTCCAGAAGCCCCACACAGGCCAGAAGAATGCACAGCAGAATCTGGGCGGCAGGCCCTGCGCCTGCCATTAAAGCACCACAATTCCAGGTACACAATTGTGGCCCCACGTCCTCATTCTCCTATGCAGACACATTTGTGACCCGCCATGCTAATGCTGTTGGCGCGACCCCTTGTGGGCCGGCACGATGCGCGCCCCACCCACCCAGGTCGCACAGCTCCTGTATGATCCACGTCTCAAGGCTGAGATCTCGGCGGCCACCAGCGCCGCCCCCGCCGCCCCCACGCCCCACTGCCCCATTGGATGACGGGTTGAGGGAGGGGAACATGTAGCCACTGCCATTCAGTGACTGCAGGTGCATGTACATGCAGTTAACAGGATGTCACCAGCAACGCTGTCACAGCCACGGGGCGCAGCTGCCACAGCTGCGCCTATCCAACTCAACAGCGTCATTGCACAGTGGGATACAACGAAGTGCTTGCTGTCACAGCGGCCACAGCAGACACAGGTGCGCAGACTGAGAGGTGAGTGTTGCCAAGGTAGTGCACCTTGCAACTCCTGCCTTTACAGTACCCGCCCACCTGCACATCGCTTGAGCCAGCGTTGGAATCGGTGCCACCTGCACTGGACCCCGCAGCTGGCCGCTCCTGTGATGACAGTGACTCCACCACATGTGGGTGCTTCAGCGCCATGCTCAGCGCCAGCTCACGTGCAATCTTGGGTGCCTCGGCACGTGAGTGCTGCGGCGACAGTGGGGCAGGCACAGCCTCACCGGCAGGGCCTCACCATCATGTGCGGCTACCACAGCAGGTGCTGCGTGTACCTGGAGCTCCAGCAAAGTCAGGTGTGTGGCGCACACATAAAGAGGTGCAATGGGCCAACACATGTCCCGGACTCAGTGAGCAGCCCGACCCAAAACTTGTCCCTCGCCAGCTCAGCCTGGGCCACACCACACCTCACACCTCACACCAACACCCACTAGGATCTTCTTCACCGCCACGTCACGCCCCTGCCACCGCCCGCGGTACACGCGGCCGTACGAGCCGCACCCGATCATCACCCCCAGCACCAGCTGCTGCCCCGCGCCCCCACTGGCGAGTGCAGAGCCGCACGACCCAGTGGTGTTGCCTGGCGTTGCAGTGGTGTAAGTGTTGGTGCTGGAGGAGCAGCCTGAGGCCGTGCCACCTTCTGAGGATATGGCGTCGCCCCTGATCAGTGCAATGGTTCCCAAGTATGAGTGTGGTGCTGGTGGGAGTGACTGCAGCTTGTTGTTGGCAACCAGGGGTCCAAATGCAGGCAGCAGGTGCCCTGATATGCAGCGCCAAGCGCTGTGCTGCGAACCCTGCAGGTGCGCAACTGCCTTGACATACAAGCAATCTAGCTGTTGACCAATCTTCTGTACGATTGCAGCTTGCAGGTGTCATCTCATGCACACACCTGATGAGCCTGAGGGATCCGTTCACGTCTGCCCCAGGTGAGCCACCACCCCTGCGCTTGTGCCTGCGTCGGCGCCCATGCCGCTCCTGAGGCCCCACGCCACCCATCCCCACAGCTCCACAGCGCACGTTATACCTGCGTGCCAGCAGGAAGCCCACGCCCCCAGCCGCCAGCAGCCCCACGCTGGCCAGCACAGCCCCCAGAATGATGGGCAGCGTGCTCTGGCCGGTGTCAGAGGAGGTCACAGCTGCCGCGACAAGGCCACCGCCATCAGGGATCCCCCCAGGGGGTGCAGTCACCTGGCGCACCAGTGCGTCCATGCACGCAGACACGCCGTACTGCTCCGCGCACGTGTCGTTGGCGGCGTAGCGGCACAGCACAGTGGTGTTGACCACTGTGTACAGGTACCTGTGGCGTGCGGCCAGTACATGTATATAGCTATGTACATGTGTTCAGGTCACGCCTCAGCGTCAGCAGTGGAGGGAAGAGGCACGGAAGTGCTGCCCAAGCGGCCACCTGATGTAAGGTGTGTACGGGGCGCTCATCCCAGCAGACTGACAGGCGGCAGGTGCTGACATTTACCGCTGGAACTGCAGCATGCGCTGTGTGTCACGCACCCGCCCTGCGTGCCCAGCGGAGGCGGGCGGTACGCGTAGTCGTTGACAACACCAGCTAGCGGGTAGCAGGTGCTGGGTGCCAATGGGTCGCACCAGGGCGATGCCAGCAGCGTGAAGTCCTGCTTACCTGCGTCAGCACAAGTGGGGAGGGAATGCTGGGTAGTGGAGGGCGTTCCACCAGCCAGCTGCAGGCCGACTGAGCGTCAACAGTCTTGAGTGCGTGATTGTGTGCAGTGACGGGATCTGCTCAGCGCGTGTGTACCTGGGATGTACGCGGGGCGCCGTGTTGCAGTGAACGCATCCTGGAACGACTGGGGCGGGGGGCACACCAGCTCGTCGAAGCGTGCGCCAACCATGGCGATGGTTGCTGCTGGTGATAAGTCGACCAGGTCCAGTCCTCCCCACTGGCTGGCACCTGAAGTTCATGCCAGCCACACGCAAGTGGCAGGTCAAACTTGGCCATGGCACCAGGGGCCAAAGGACGGGCACATGCAATCATGCCTGTGCAGGCCCACAACGGACCTTCACAGCACATGAAACCGAACAGGCAAGGTGTAACATGTACCGTACTGCAATGGGATGCTGCTTTTGTAAATGTATCCATGCTGTCATGCTGTGCATGGAGCATTGGGCACATCATGCATGCACAGCCCTACCTGTGGACGTCTTGGTGGAGGATGAGATGATGGTGACCTACAGAGGCCGCAGGGCAGGGCAGGCATGGGCTGTAGAGGGTTTGATGCAGCATGCTACAGGTGTGGATCAGGGAGCATGAATGGGTGCCTAGCCTCTGAACACAATATCGGGCCTGCGCGCCCCCTAACCATGCTGGCCCCTGCCCCTTGTTGCCCTTGTTCGTATGAGAGCATGCTGGATCGGCCCAGTGGCGCACTCACGTTCACAAATGTCAAGGTCACATTCTCTGCCAGATGTACTTTGCTGAAGGTCTGGGTTGCAGCATGACGTTGGGTAGTGACATTGCAAGGTTAGCTCTGGCGCACTGGCGGGGTGGTGCACATGGGGGCAACCTTGGCAGGTAGGCCTAGGGGGCCGCCACCATTTGCGTGCACCCACCCGCCTGCGCACCCTGCATACCTCCCGCACCGCATCAAAGAACGTGACAGCCTTGCTTGCACTGCAGCAACAGCAGCTGCTGCTGTAATCACGCACCTTTCCAAAGTCCAAAGCCGGCAAAGTGGCATTTGGAGCACCCTCCACCAGCAAGCTTCTGTCGATCTCAATCGTTGTGCCAAACGCGGCCAGGACCGAGTCGTCCAACCTGAGTCCATCGTGTTTGCGCGCCAGTTCTTTGTTGCGGTGTGATCAGGGGCCAAACGCCACTCAAATGCAAGACCACGTACTGGATGGTAGCTGCAACCTGGATGATGTCCACCGCGCTGTCGTTCATGTACCGCACGAGGTTCATCGAGTCCGTGACTACCACCGTTCGACTGAGCGCCCCAACTGCGGCGCCTGCCAGCAGAATGACGGGGAGCAGGACCGCTGACGCTGATGGAAGCAACATGCTTACAAGTTCAAAGCTTTGAAGGTTTTGGTTAGGTTGAAATTTGTGCCACCACCTCCCTCTCCCACCTGTCAATTCGAATGTCACACAATCAATGCATCTGTGTGGTGCAGTGGTGCGTGATGTGCGCAATGGCAGCACCCAGCCCGTATAGCCTCATGTCCTGCCCAAACTCCGTCTCAATGCCTCGAGGGCTGCGTCCAACGCAGGCTCGCTGCTGGTACTGCCCCCACCCTCCACCATTGCACGGACTGCTGCCCGCACAATAGCCAAAGCTGCATCCGACTCCTCCCCCGAGCTGCCTCCTTTTGCTGGTGGTGCATGTGCTGTGTGAATGGCTGCCGAGCTGCTGGTTGTGCTGCTGCCATTGCTGCATGCAGGCTCTGCATACTGTGCTGACATCCCTGATGCACCCTGCTGTTGCTGTTCATCCTGCTGGTCAGCTGCAGCATCAGCTCTGCTTGCTGCCAGACGGTCTGGCGGTATGTCAGCTTGGATGCCTTCCCCTTCAGGCTTGTATGCTTGTTTGTGAGTTCCAGACTGGCCCAAACTGTGCTTGGTGCGTTGACCACCTAGAGCAGCTGCCAGTGCCTCATCAATCATCGCAATCAGCTCCTCGTCTACCTCCTCTTCACCTCCCTCCTCACCATCCAGTGCAACTGACCGCATGGAAGGCGAGCGCCATCCAGCTGCTGACGGCTGAGACTCAAAGCCTGACTTGCTGTGGTGTAGCCGCTCTGCCGCTGCTGCCAGCGTGCTGCTGTCCTCACCTTCTTCTCTATTGCCACCATGCACTTGCTGTCGCTTTACTGCACCATGGCAGTGGTCTGTTGCTTCCCACTGCTGGTGGTTGTTGCTGTGCGAAGACCGTCTGTGGGCTGTATCTGTCAGCACTGAGGCTTCTGTATCTGTTCCCGCAGCCTCTTGATCCGCTGCCAGAGATGCCTCCTGCTGCAGAATCCCTGCAGTGCGCATCAGGCCAGCAGCGACTGTGGATGATTCAAAGGATCGAACTCCATGCTGTGCAGTTTTGATCTTTTCATTATTGAAGCATTCCTTGTGCTGCACACAGGTGTGCTCCAGATGCAGCAGCTGCAGTCAGTGGTACAAGGATATCTACTTCTCAGCTCACCAATCATGTCTGTCAAGCGTGAAGCAAGCTGGTAGTTGTTTTGGCTTCGTGTGATGGTGGCCTCCAGCACACCTTGCACTTGCGCCTTGGTCTGCATGTGCGGGGATGTTTCACTGCAAGAGGTGTCAAGAGGAGATGTCTATGTACGGCCTCAACTAAACACCATGGCACTGCGGCATCACTAGCTGCTGCACCTTCAGGGTGTTGCGGGCCTCCTCATCACGCCCTGTCCGCAGGCACTCCTGAGCATACTGCACCAGTGATGTCACACGGGCCAGCAAGCGCTTGGACCGCTTGGAGCACACTTGGGCTGCAAGTTTGAAAGCAGTGCACATGCATGCGGTGCGTCATACCCCCAGCGAGCATGGGTAGATGCATGATTGGCAGGCGAATGCCATTGGCAGCACACAGTGCATGAATGCATACACTGACCATTTTCAACAGCAGCATCTCTTTCTTGTTCCAGCAACACTATCTTGGCTAGGCGCTGCTGTCTGAAGGAGCCTGTAATGATACAACAAGCAGCCTATCAGAACCCTTGTTCGCCAGTTAATGCGCAGTATACAGATCGTGCAATGCTTACTGTTACACGCGATCAGGCGCCGGTTTAAGGCAACACGTGGTGGGGAAATCGAGGGACATGCATGCGAGGGACGTAAGCCACGCGACAGCATAGAGCCACAAAATAACATGTCATTTATCTCACGTGCTATTAATGCTGGGACTCGGGATCTACCTCATTTCCATAAGTGGGATCGGCACTACAGTTACAGCCGCCCAGTTTGTGTTGGCTTCAGTCCTTTACTCTTCCAGCTGGCCTGACAGAGAGCCACTCAGGCTGCCCCTTAGCCACATCTGCACCTGCTCTGTGCTCATTCGTGACAGCTCTTGTGACCCAAGCGTGTCGCTCATTCGCAGCAGGTCTAGCACATCACCAGACACATGCACCTCCTCGCTGGATGACCTGCCACTGTTTGTAGCACCACCACCAGAGCCACTGGGTTGCCGTGCGGCCAGCTGCAGCAGGCCAGCGGCAGGTGCCTGGGTGACCGCGGAGGCTTGCATGCCAGTCAGGCGGCGCACCAGCTCCCCCACATCCAGCACCACGTCCTCACCACTCATCACATCCCCTGTCAGCGAGTCCCTGAGCCCCCCGGCCGCTGCAGGATGCTGCTGCTGGCTGCCCTGGCTGCCGACGCTGCTGCCGCCCAGTGAACCCCTCAGCCCGGAGGCGCTCCACGACAGTGGCACGGAGCCGGGGCTCAGTGGTGCTACAGCAGTGCCTACTCCAGGTGGCTGCTTACCCTTGGGGCGCCTGCAGATTGCAGCAGGCACACAGGCGGATGCCCCATCCAGCTACTCTCATATGCCCAAGCGCTTATCATAACGGTATGTACAGTACATTAGTCCCAGGTTTGAAGACAGGGTCGGGGTGCAGACAGAATAACACACACCTCGCTAAGGGTGGCTTGCCCATGATCGGGTGTGGGCTGCTTGACTGTTGGGGTCGCCCAATGGAGCCCAAGGATGAGACAGCACCCTCCTCATCACCCTGTGGCACCACCAGTGCAGGTGGTGGTGGCAACTTGCTGCCTTGCTGCCCCTGCGCCTGCACACCAGACGGCTGCACCTGTCCGTGCGCTGGCTGCTGCTGCTGCGACAGCCCAGCTGCTTGCCCAAATTGCTGTACAAGCGCAACTGGTACCAGCTCACCATGCGCTGCCTGCGCTGTGCGGCCAACACGCGCGCCTGACCCGGGAGGGCTGTCAGGGCTGCCTGTGGCGTGTTGGTAGCGTAGTGACTGTGAAGCAGTGCTGCGGTGTGATCCCGTTGATGACGTGGTCCCTGGGCCTGTGGCTCGTCCTGTGCCCCCACCGTGGCTCGCCCCCAGCTGCGCCACACTAGGCAAACGACTGCCTGAACGCTTGGACGGGCTGTGGTATGCATCCCCTGGTGTCTCTGGGGCCACATCCCCAGATGAGCTGGCAGAGGCGGCATCTGGGGTTGAGGGGATGGGCGAGCCCAGGAGTGGTGCAGCAGGTGTGAGCAGCGGCTCGTGGGGTGGTGTCTCAGGTGCTTGTAGGGGCTCAGGGGTACCAGGTGTGAAGGTGAGATGGGAGTACGAGGTGAACGGCATGAGGGGCTGCTGGGCGGTGGGGGTGAGGCCCTCCATGTGCGATGGCCGGTGCATGGCCGGCGTGACGTGGCCAAACATCGCTACCTGGTCTGTGTAATGCGCTGACAATGTGCTGGCACCATCGTCATCATGGGCACCTGGTTCACGTTGCTGCAGCACTGGTCTGTGCTTGCTGCCTTGCGGCTCTGGTGACACTGCAGCTGATAGCTGTGGCCATGATGGCTGCTGCGCACTCGGCCCAGCAGCATCAGCTCCATGTTGTCCTGCTGCTGCGGCATGGAATGAAAAGCTGGGACCATGTGCAGGGCGGCCTGCAGTGTGGGTCATCGCAGGGCGCAAATCTTTGAAGCTGGCAGATGATGCAGACGAGGAGCCGCTGGCACCAGTACCTGTCTCACTGCTATCTGTGCTCCTGCGTGAGCTGCCAGAGCTGCTGGTGGTGCTGCTGCTCTCTGAGAAGTAAAACGGCGACTTAGATGACTGTGACGGGTTGCCACTGCTGCTGATTGTGGTGGGGCTCATGCGTGTAAGGCTGAATCGTCCAGCGGTGTTGCGTCCTGGGCTGTTGTATGTGGTGCAAGTGTCGGCCACCTGGTTTGCTGTGGGAGCGTGGGGGCGCATGCGGGAACTTAAGCCCACATGATCCAGTGTCGGGCTGCGCTGTTCTTCTGGAGCTGAGTGGAGTGTGATCACGGTTGGGCCCGGCTGCGCTGCCCCTGGCCCATCATCAGCCCACGTGGGATTGGTATGGACCGTCCACATGATTCCTGCTACATGGGCGGCTGGGGGGCCGCTGGATGCAGCTGTTACACTGTGGCTGGAGCCGCTGCGAGGGATCGCTGCAACCTCACCCTCTTCAGTGCTCTTGTCTACATCATCGGAGCTGAGGCCAACACTGCTTACACTGCTGCTATCAATCTCTAACAGCTTGTCCAGTCCAGGGATGCGGCCACTTGACGCTGAGGTTTGTGCATGCACATGTACACATGCAGGCTGCAGGCCTGCATGCAACTGTCTTGGTGAGCTGTCAGCAGAGGATACAGAGGAAAAGGAGGTGAGGTAGGTGGCACTGTCTCTTCTGGCTTTGTGTGGTGACGAGGCATGGCTCCAAGTGCCAGGCGCCAGGCCTGCATGCTGACGCCCATGCGCGGTTGCAGCAAAACGCAGTTGGTCCTTCAGCCTCTTATTTTCTGTTTCCAAAAACTCGCAGCGGGCTCTGGTAATAGCCAGTTGGCGCTTGCATATGCCTAGCTCCTTCACCAAATCCTTCATGATCGAACATCTGTCTTCAAGTTCACATACTACACTATTGAAGTGCAGGCATAGAATACATTGGCCAACGTCCTCGGCTGGTGAGAGGCTCATCAATTTTTGATGGTCATATGCTCACAGTGCATGTGACCAAGCTAAGCCGGAGTTTAGGCTATAAGCACTTCAACGCGTACTTATTTACCCAGTTAAATTCTGTTTGGTGCCTGCACGCAACAAAAATCCTGGGTCAAATCCTGGGACAACGAATGTCGTGCACTCATCCTGGAGGAATGCAGTGATTTTAACGTGGTACTGTTCAAACAAGTCGACCAAGATTCATTGGTGTCAGCGAACACATGCAAAGGCGACGCCTGACCAGGGCACAGCCCAAGGATCAAGCTGAGGACCATGAAAGCAATTAAATGGCAATGAGTTCGCGGGCTTGGCTGGCCCTTGCTCTACTCACCGCAGCTGGCGCGGGTGCGCGGTGCAATGCAGAGACTATGCAGAGAGCTGCGCAGTTTAGTTGCACATTTTTCCTTGTTTGCTCACTATTATGGGCTGCTGTACGCGCTTTAGGATTGCTGGATACAAGACAGAGAAATTTCCAGGAAGAGCCTGCTGCAGGAAAGGGCAAGCATGCTCCACATGGGAGGCAGCTGCAGTCCACAGCCCGGCGCAGACTACTGGCGCAATGTGCGCTCCTGCATGCTTGCCTTGCATGCGTTGGGCTGCATCACATGCATGCTGCGCTGGTCGTACCAGATGTGCTTTTACGTACTGGCTCTCTGTACCTGTTGTCTTGGCTCCATTAGTACAAGGATACATATCACCTTTTCCTTGTGTGATGCAAACGCCAACTCCACGCAGACAATTTCGCCACATATGGTGGCTACATCTACCAAGTTTTCACCAACAGTCTGAGTTGGGAAGATGCTGAGGTCTACTGTGAGGAACATGGCGGCATCCTCGCCACATGGCCAACCCAGACAGCTTATGAGACTGTTTATGCCGCAATCATCCAGAATGGCCAGAGTCCCGTGACAACAGCATGGGTGGGAGCACATGCTGATGGCAGCTCCAATTGGGCCAACTTGTACTTCACAGACGGGGCAGCCAGCAACTACGCACCATGGGACACTTCTGAACCTGTGAGCTTCAGCGTCTTTGATTGCGCACTGCTGGACACAACCACGGTTGCGAGTGGGCCAGGTGCGCTGCGGCATGCGCTTGAGCTGGTTGCAGCTTGTGGCTGCACGGTCTGTGTTGCTGACACCCCCTTCTTGTGTTGCCACGCAGCTTACTGGATCAGCGAGGACTGTTCCGCCACAAATCCCTTCATCTGCCGCTTTGCTGCAGGTGCGCCTCAGCAGCCGTGTTGTGCTAGTGCTCTTGGCCCAATGCTGTGGTGCTTGTGCTGTTTGTGGTGTTCTGTTTGTGGACCTCGTGAACTTCAATTGTACCTCGATTGTCTGCCTGCATCTGCCTGCAGAGCCGGGCTTCATAGTGCCTGTGGTGGGGTCTGGGACTGCCGGAGATTCAAATGGGGCAGCAGGTCCCCTGTCCGCACTGCTCAACACACCCGTGTCCATTGCAATTGATGATACCTATGTGAGTCTTGATATGTGTACATAAGATTATTCCAGGCAAAAGGAATGTGGCGTGTTTTCTATGTACTGTAGTACTCATACGCAGTGTTCAGTGTGCGCACACAACCCACGTCCTCAGTATGACAACCACATAAACTACGCGTGCGCTGCGCCTTGTTGCACTGTTGTCGTTGTTTCACTTGCAGTCAACCGTATTCATTGGAGAAGAAGGCAACCATGACATCCGGGCGTGGGACCTGGATACTGACACCTTGTCACGGTTTGCAGGTGACCCTGCGATCACTACCTGTGTAGATGGCGACGCAAGCACTGCTGGCATCAGCAAGCCAACAGCCATGGTGAGACAAAGACGCGCACCAGCTCATGCCTGCTGGTTGAGGAACGATTGTGTGCAGCAACGGTGCACCTCGAGCATATGACATGATCATCCATCCCACACATGAATCAGTAGCAACTGGCAGCTGGTGTGTCCCAGCATTGTCGCTAATACTGCCGTTTACACTTGGGAGTTTGAATTATACCAACAATATCCACCTGGCTGCAGGCATGGGTGCCATCTGAGTCAGCCCTATACTTCACTGATGGCCCCTGTGGTTCACTGCGCAAGGCGACCAGTGGAGGCACGATCGTCACTGTTGCTGCCGGCATGAACAACCCAGGGGGCCTGGTGTACGACGAAAATAACCACGTGCTGTTTGTGGCAGGTGCGCAAATGCCACAACTTTGTTTGCTTGTCATGTGCGACGTGCACAATTTTATTTCAACTCATATCTGCTGCTAACAACAGTTCTCGCTGATGTAGATTGACACGTCGCTTGTTTTGCAAAGCTGGCTGCTCCTTATAATGGCAAGCGTTCACTCTTCCCTTCACTCATGCACTTGCCCTCGCAGATACTGGCAACAGCATGCTCAAGTATTTCGACATCAGTGCGAGTGAAATGTTTCTTGCAGCGGGCACCGGCACTGCAGGCTTCAATGTGAGCACCAGTCATGCATGGTGCCGCATGCTGCAAGCACATGTCACCAGGGTCAACTGTGACCCCTGCAGCTGCCCGCACCCCCATTGAAACTGAGATCTGCCCCTACTTTGGCGTGGCTCTGGGGATGACATTAGGTGCTCAACACCACCTGGCCATCTGTATGCCTGTGTGTGTTTGTGTGTGCAGGATGGGCCTGGTGCTTCCGCGACGTTGTCGGGCATCACAGGGCTTGAGATGCTCGGCGATGACCTGGTGGCCATGGGTTGCGACGATTGTGGGAAGATCCGTGTGTGGGACCGGCTGACCAACAGGTGGGAGTTGCCAGTGGTGCCTGTGACTCCCTGGCATTGCACGTGACAGTCTGAGCAACACCCATGTGTGGCCCCGAATACATGCACTTTCTCAGTGAGCTGAGGTGTGGGTAGTAAACCCTAAACCCTAAACCCTAAACCCTGTGCATGCATGCCTGCAGCGTCAGCACCTTGGCTGGCGCCACAAACAACCCTTCCTGCTGCACGGATGGCCCCCTGAGCGTGGTGCTGCTGGGCCAGCCCACAGGCCTTGTTAGGCTGCCCTTTGGGCTGTTTGTGGTTGAGAAGGTGGGTTTGCGCCTGCAGTGTTTCATGCAAGTTGCCAGTGGCATGCAGGTGACTGTCGCGCAGCTCCCTGGCTTGCGCCCTGTTTCAGCAGGTGGACCTTGCTTACACACCCTGCGGCTGGCTGCAGTCCATTCATCGCCTCCTGCGACACTGCACTGTATGCATGTTCCTGGCTGTGGCATATGACAAAGGGAAATACGACTTGACCTACATTTCCAAGCACTCCTGCATGCCGCTGGCTTATCGCGCTTTAACTGTAGCAATGCTTGAACCGCTGCTGCCCATATGCAGAGCAATGTGGTGGTGCGCCGGATCAGCGACATGGAGTTTGCCTACCGCTTGACGGGCCAATTCGCCACGGTTGGCACTGACAATGGCGCTCCTTCCGTGGCTCTTTTCAGTGCGCCAGTGGGTATCACCAAGACTGGTGACCATGACCTGCTCGTGGTGGACTCCGCTCGGCATCAAGTGCTTCAAGTGCTTGTGTCTGATATCAATGGGTTCACATTCCCTTTTGATCCACCAGTGCCCCCAACACCCCCAGGTGTGTGTGGCCAGGCAGCGCAAAGATTTCTCCTCACGTGGTACCTGACCTGCCATCCCCAGCTTATGCCTGGCCATGCCCTGCGTGGCATACAGCAGCCCCGGCTGCAGCTGTCTTGGGGCTTACACCCTGAACCTGCACACCTACTCTGCTGCCTCCCACCCGCAGCACCTCCCGCTCCTCCTCCTGTCTCCCCTGCTCATCCAAGTAAGTCAACTGCATTTACATCAACCACTCTGTTTGGCGGTGCTTGGCTTTGCTTTCTTTAGGCAACCGACAATGCCAGACTGTTGAGATGCATCTTGTATCAATGGCATGGCCTGCAGCTGGCCTTGCTGTATGACCACATCTGTCATGGATTTGAGCACCTACACATCTTCTTCCTCATCCCCTGATCACAAGTCGTTATTGATGCTGTTCTGCGCGCATCCTGCGCTCGTGGTCCTGTGCTGACTGCAGGCAACAGCGCGCTGCTCTCATACGGCATGACTGTAGTGGCGGAGTCAGAGCTGGACGCCGATCATGCTGGCATCATGGCTGTGGATGGTGACACATCCTGCATTGTGGCCTCTGGTCTGTCCATTGAGTGGGAGTCAGCCTCTGGTGCCGCACGCTACATCTGGTGGAGTGTTGATCTTGGGCAGACGTACTACATTGACCGCATTGTTGTGTACAAGACTTATGGAGACGATACGGCGCTGACAAACTACGAGATCCAGATTGGTGTGTGCTGCCTAAGCTTCCACTGGATTGTATGTGGCAACAGTGCTGTGTCTTGTACTATGTGCCCTGGTTGTTAGTGCCACATCACCCCCAAGGCTGTGTGCGCTGTGAGGCATTTGGACTCGGCAGCCAGCACATTGGGTGATGGGATGCATGTTGTTGCATCTGCCATGCGCAGGAAACACCCCTGTCACAACTGGCAATGAGAACACAGCTGTCCTGTCCTTCCTCGGCCAGCCGATGGGCTCAGCCAAGGCGTGGCATCCACGCACCGCCAGCGGCACACCATACCAGGGGCGGTACATCACTGCTGACATGTCTGCTGCGACGGCCATGGACTTGTGCGAGGTGCAAGTGTATGGTGGGACCTCACCACCACCTGGTCAACCCATCATTGCCGGCACCTCAGCCTTCCAGTCCACAACAAGTACTGGCTACCCAGCTGCTGCCGCAATCGATGGAGATGTCTCCTGTGCAGATGGATACTGGCCGACCATCACCACACCTCTCACCATCTATGCGGCAACCGACGATCAAAACAACCCCTGGTGGACAGTGGACCTTGGGGCTGTGTACCTGCTAACCCTCATACGCTTGTATGCTGCTGCTGAAGCGCCAACCCTGGAGGGAGTGGAGATCCGCGCAGGTGTGACGGGTGCAATGTCAATCTTGGCTTGTCCGATTCGCATGCCATGTGTGCTGCTTACATGTACCCACACAGTGGATCAGCACAACCCTGGCCGTCAGCAACTATGCTCTGCCTTAAAATTTGTGGCATTGCTGACACGTTACAGTGCCCTACTGCTGTGATTGAACCCCTGTGGCTGGCAGGGAACTTGCCTGTGACATCTGGAGTTGAGAACCCTATTCAACTGACCAGCATCACCGTGTCAAACACCGAAAACTGGGACGAGTTCAGTTTTGCTGCCAACACGTACGGTCGCTGGGTCACTGTCAGACAGCCAGGCTCGTACTTTGGCCAGCTGTCACTGTGTGAGGTCACAATATATGGCGTGGCACAGGCGCCATCTCCACCGTCTTCGCCTGCCCCTCCTCAGCCAGCAGCCACACCAAGTAAGGCTGCTCTGCATTGGATACCTGCTGTGCTGCTTTGCTGAGCATACACCTGCTTTTGTCCAAGTGCAGCCTCTTGCCCGCTCTGCTGCCTGCATATGGCCTGAGCCACCTACATGAAGATGTGCTGGCTTCAATGTGAGCCCCGGTACTCCCCCAACTGAGGTTCTTGATGTGTCATGTCGCCACACAGGTGGGGTGTTCCCAGTGTCCATGTTCATGCCAACGTATGCCGTCGACTCGTACGATGCCAACACCACACCGAGCCATGCAGTAGATGGGGTTGTTACCTGCCTGGCCGCCACAACCCCTGGTACAGCATGGCGGTCCACAGTGGCAGGGGCGGCAAGGTTCACGTGGTGGGCGGTGGACCTGGGGTCGCCGTACTTCATTGACTATATCATCGTCATGAAGTCGAATGGCATCGACTATGAGCTTGCAAACTACGACATCCGCATAGGTGTGACGCTTGTGACTGCGTCCTCAGTTGACGTCTGCAGCAGCCTGAATGAGTGACGCCCCCTGCAATGCTGCGCCCTAACTGCTACGCCTCACATCCTGGTGTGCTTCGGTGCAGGCAACGCAGGGGTTGCCACAGGTGCAGAGAACCCGGTTGTCATGTCAGGGCTGAACCAGATGTTGGGCTCTGCACACGTGTGGTTTCCCCGCCAAGGTCCTGGGTCACCCTACTACGGCCGCTATGTTGAGATCTCAATCCCGTCGGTCATCAGCATGGAGATCTGCGAGTTGACGGTGCGTGAGGATGATACACCCAACTTGGACTCATAGCCTGTTGGGCTGGTGCTCAGAGAGTGCGCACAGCAGGCCGATGACGCGCACGTATGGATATTGGTACCAACAGTGTGTGCTGGCCGGGACTTCCACATGTGAGGCTCCCCTTGTGCTCCCTCCCCTGCACAGGTCATGGCTTCTTCTTCCCCACCCAGCTCATACCCCATCATGGTAGACACTATGAGCGCGTTCATGTCAAGTGAGGTGTCCCCAAGCTACGCAGCCAGCAAAGCTATCGACAACGACGTCACTTGCCAAACCAACCTATACAACCTGACTTCTGGTGCACAGTACTTCCCGTTTGCCGAAACAACGGTGTGTGGGCTTTAATCAATGATTGCATGTCCTGGCTGGGTTTCATTGTCACATGCTGTGCGTGTTTCACAAGTCCGGCACAGTTTTACTACCATGAGCATAGGCACACAAGAAGTCAGTGTGTGCTGCCTCGTGAACATGTGTTGCAGTTTTCCACAGACCCCTGGTGGACGGTTGATCTGGGGGCGCAGTACAATCTGGCCTTCATGCGTGTCTGCAAGGTCAAGCACCTGAGCAGTCAGCTGGCCAACTTTGAGATCCGGGCAGGCAACTCCCCAGTGTCAGAAGGCACAGAGAACCCTGTGGTTGCGGGCTTGTCAGGGCTGAACCTGGGCACAGACGGGCCAGCAGAGTATGGCTTCCCAACCAACACCATGGCCCGCTGGCTCACCATCCGCATGCCTGGCTACACCGGCCAGCTGGCACTGTGTGAGGTGCAGGTGTATGCGCGCAGCTCAACGTCCGTGGCGCCAGCGCCCCCTGTGCCGCCAGCGCCCCCTACTCCCCCTCCTGGTGACAATCCAAGTGAGATTGGCACTGGCCTTGGGTGGACGTGGCGTGCATGGTGCCACGTTGCTTCCTGTGGGGTCAGTACTGGCTGTGGTCTGATCTGCGGCAGCCACGGCTTCAGCACGGCAGGCTGAATACAGGCTACTGACCTTGCCCCTTTGGCTGCCCTTCACACAGGTGGTGTTGACCCTGTGTCATTCAGCAGGCCTGCAAGTGCATCCGAGACTTACAGCGCCGCATATGTGCCGGGGTATGCAGTAGATGGGTCAGATGCATGCCTGGCCAGTGAGGTAGCATCCACGTCCTGGAGGTCGGCCTCTGGGGCCCCACGGTTCCTGTGGTGGGCAGTGGTGCGTGACAAGGCCTGGGTGCACAGTTGCGCACACAAGTGTTTGACATCTCTTTTCTAGCGCCCGTGTCCTGATATTGACCATGATCCCTTGCAGTATGCTTGCGATGGCGGACCCATCTTTTTCACGATGCACACATCTTCCTTGCCCACAGGACCTCCAATCGACCTACTATATTGATCAGGTGATTGTGATGAAGACCAATAATGGACTGGACTACGCGCTGAACGACTACAACATTCGCATCGGTGTGTGGAAATGCTGGTGGAAATGGTGATTTTGTGTATTTCCATTTGTCTTTCCCACATCTTCTTGTTGCTTGCCTCCTGGCCAAGCACGGCGCAGCACTCACCTTCTCTGGGTTGCATGCAGCATTGTTGTCTTGTACTGTGGTGGGTTGTACTGTCGGTACTGTTTTCTCACGTGTTAGCTGCTTGCTACCTGCTAGTCCTGCCAATCCTGCCTCACATATGACATGGCCTGAGCACTGGAACGCGTACTGGAACGCTTGCTGCAGGTGACAACGCCGTGTCCATGGGCTTTGAGAATGTGGTGGCCATGGGCAGCTTGTACCAGAGCATGGGCAGAGCAGTGACATGGTTCCCACGCTACGGTGGTGGCTTATTGTACACTGGCCGCTTCTTGTCCATAGACATGGTCTCCACCGACATGCAGATCTGTGAAGTCATGGTGCGGCCCATGTGGTGCTGCATGGGCTACCAAGCTTGCAGACAGCTGGGAAGCACGCCCTTGCTGCAAATCCGGGTCATAGAGCTGCAACGCTGTTCTCAACATGCCTGTTCTTCTGATGTCAAACAACACTTTTTCTGCACACAGGTTATGGGGTCAAGTAGCGCCCCGACTGCATACCCTGTCATGACGGCATCCGCATACATGTCAAGTGAGGTGTACCCCAGCTACACAGCCTACATGGCACTTGACCGCGACGTCACTTGTCAGACCAACCTGTACACCCTGACCTCCGGCATGCAGTACTTCCCATATGCCCAAACAACGGTAAAACAAGAGGCTTGGTGTGTGCATTGTAGACCATGATGTCAATCCCTCTGCATTGTCTGCAAACAATCAAATTGTCCACGATGCGCTGACAGCGCGTTCACTGCCCCCACAACATGTGTTGCAGTTTTCCACAGACCCCTGGTGGACGGTTGATCTGGGGGCGCGGTACAACCTGTCTTTCATCCGTGTCTTCAAGGTCAAGCACCTGAGCAATCAGCTGGCCAACTTTGAGATCCGGGCAGGCAACTTCCCAGTGTCAGAAGGCACAGAGAACCCTGTGGTTGCGGGCTTGTCAGGGCTGAATCCGAGCACGGGTGGCACGGATGAGTATGGCTTCCCAACCAACACCATTGGCCGCTGGGTCACCATCCGCATGCCTGGCTACACCGGCCAGCTGGCGCTGTGTGAGGTGCAGGTGTATGCAGCGAATATAGTGCTGGAGCCACCGTCTCCACCGATGCCACCAGCACCCCCATTGCCGCCGTCTCCACCCCCGTCGCCTCCAACAGCTTACAACATTTGGACAATTGCTGGAGATGGGCAGTATGCAGCCTTGAACAACCCGAGTGCACGCCTAGGCAGCATTGCTGCGCCATATGCCGCGGTCGTCGACTTTTTCAATAACATTTACATCTGTGACACTGACGCCCACCAGATTCGGAGGATTGAATGGGTGACAGGCGCCCTGGGCACCATAGCAGGCAGCACAGCGGTGAGCAATGTGCCCGTCCACCATTTGTTCATGGAATGCTGTTAGTGCTCCTGGCCAGAGTCATACTGCACTGTCGCAGCATGTGGCTGGCTGCACATCACTTGTTGTCTTTGCTGCATAGGCGCATCCACTGTGGTGGTTTGTGTTATGTGCAGGGCTACAACGATGGCGCAGCGGCTTCGGCTTTGTTCAATGGGCCCAAGGGGATTGCAATCGACAACGTGGGCAACATCATCATTGCCGACACAGACAATCACAGGTGAGTTGGTGTCCAATGCCAGCACGCATCTGGCACATCGGCAAGCTGGACACTGGCTGCTGAGGGTGGAGCTGCTGAGGTCAGCGCTGTGTGCAGGCATTGCACCTGTCATGTGCGTGCGGGTGCAGAGGCAGTTCAGGGCTGTGCCTTTGACATGCTTGTTCTGCGTCGCATGGCCCACCGCAGGATTCGCAAGCTTGTGCCAGGCACAATGACTGTGTTCACTATTGCTGGGGATGGCACACCTGGCTACCTGAACAGTGGGGCGCTGTCCTCACAGTTCAACCAGCCCACTGGACTGGCCATTGATGTGGCAGGGAACATATACATTGCAGGTGGGCTGCCTGCTGCGCAGCTATCAGCTGCACTCTGAAACCAAGACAATTGTCACAAGCATGGCTGCTTCTTGGTACTGTGGCACTGTGCACTGTACACACTCTGATATGCTTCCCAGCGCCACTTTGAACATAGCCTTGAACATAGCCTACCATGACTTGCGATCTGCGTACCACAGACACGGGCAACAACCGTATTCGGGTGCTTTTCGCATCAAATGGAAATGTGGGCACCCTGACTGGTGATGGGGGTGGATACTCATTCGCGGATGGCCCACCCAACACGGCATCATTCTATGAGCCCACGGGTCTGCTGCGTGAGTGGTGCTTGCTTGCACTCTGGCTTTTGTGGAATGCATTGCTGTGGTAGCACAAGCCCAGCGGCAGTTGCACTGCTCATCACAAGCACCAAGTCGGGGCCATATTCTCGTAACGTCATAGTACGCCTCCTGTAACTCAGCATGCCGTGTGTGTATGTGCGCACACATGGCGCCGGGCAGTGACCAACGGTGGCACGGAGCTGCTCATCGCCGACCACCAGAACAACCGTGTGCGGCTCTACACGTTTGCCACCCAGCTGACGAGCACTGTGCTGGGGACAGGTTCCGGCTCCACCAGCTTTGGACCTCTGGCATCGGCAGCTGTCGCCTACCCGGTGCGTGGCAGCTTGGGACCTGTCTTCTGTGCTGCACATAGGATGAAGGACCTGTGTCAAGTTGAATACCACCTGTACAGGGCTTACGTCAACGCGCTCTCCGTGCTGAAGATGCTCGATCTCACGTAATTGCATGCTGCTGGACTGCTGTGCACCACAGAATGCAATTGCCATGTTCAATGGCGAGCTGTTCGTGGCTTACACGGGCGGCTCAGGCATTGGCAAGATCACGGCGGACGGTTACTGGGCGGCGGTGGCAAACAGGTCAGGGACGGAAGGCACACAACATCCACATGCTATGCAAATGATGGGGGGTGAAGTGAGCGGCATGGTGATGAGTTGTCAAAATGACGCAGTGCGTGCTGAAACCCTGGTCCTCCGGCCCTTATCATGGCAGCAGGGAACTGGGCTTGGCATGCCGGATTGATTAGCACTGTGTGGGCTGGCGGTGTATGTGCTGCTTGCAGTGACGCCGTGACAACATTCAATGGGGATGGACCGGCAGCATCGGTTCACCTTGACACTCCACGCTGCCTGGTGCCATACGGACCTGATCTGTTGGTGCGTCATCTCTCAGTCTCAGGATCACTGGTGGACATGTGCCTGACTGCCTGCAAGTGAGGGCTGCGGCAACAGCACAAGGGTCGTATCCTAGCTCACGCACATATTGCCGCATTGTTTTTGGGACCATAGCAGCTCTTTGGGCAGGCTGCTGTGATGTGACGTGCATGTTGTGCTGGGTGCTGAGCTGGCCATTCTGCGCCACGGCCTTCACACAGGTGTGTGACACTGCGCATGGGCGCATGCGCGTGCTGACGATGGGAGCGATCCCGGCATCACCACCTCCTGCACCTCCCCCTGCCCCACCATCCCCTCCGTCGCCGATGCCGCCGGTGCCGCCGAACCCTCCCTCTCCAGAACCTCCCCCTTCATACCCATATCCACCATCACCACCGGATCCTCCACCCTCACCCTTTCCGCCCCCTCCTGCACCACCGCCTCCTTCGCCTGACCCACCTTCCCCCAGTCCTCCTCTCCCACCCCCTCTGCCACCATCGCCACAGCCTCCACCGCCCTCACCCCTCCCA